>CAUYQG010203550.1:0-56214 GCA_963574415.1 Tarsius wallacei | reverse complement strand
ACCACTATTATTATTAGGATGGGATGAGGGTCTCTATGTTAGTTTAATAGGTTAGGGATGGCAACATGTAGAGCATTGTGTGTGGGTAAACTTTTTTTAGTCTCCTTTTTCAAGTTGTCTTTTCTTTTTTTTTTTTTTTTGATTTGGAGTCTCACTCTGTCACCCAGACTGGAGTGCAGTGGCCGCTCCCGGCCACCGCAGCCTCGACCTGCTGGGCTCCTGCGATCCTTCCGCCTCAGCCTTCCAAGTAGCTGGAACTACAGGCGCGCGCTACCACACCCAGCTAATTTTTTGATTTATTGTAGAAATGAGGTCTCGCTTGCCCAGGCGGGTCTCGAACCCACGGGCTCAGGCAATCCACTCACCTCAGCCTCCCAAAGGCGCGGGATTACAGGCTGAGCCACCGAGCCCGGCTAAATTGTCTTTTCTTATACACTAGAGCTACTGAGATTTTCTGTACCTTCCAGAATACTCACTCTATCTTTTTTCTACCCACATGGCTGGCTGCTCTGGCCATTCCACGTGAGCTATTCTTTTGTTGAATTTTTTCCTTGAAATTTATATTTTAGCTTGGTTTGAAAGAGTCTCCTTTTCTTAAACTCATTCTTTCCTCTCATTATTGCCATCTCTTAGTTGAATATAGATATTTAGGGTTTAAAATGCATTGTTTGTGGGTTACTTTTAGTCCACAGATCTGTTTTGATGGCAAACTCAATGATGTAAAAGTATTATTTGAATAATTTTTTGTGTAGGAACAGTGTTTTAAATTGGAAAGGGTGTCCATCCTCTGCTAACTACTATTACTTACTGCCTTTCCACACCACAGTTTATAAGCATAGCCTGTGAAGGCTTTATGTTTGTCAACCTGAACTCACATCACCACTTTTAGGATACATTGTGTTCCACAACTAATGTTAAGAGCTTTTTATATAAATATGTATATGTGTGTGTTTGTGCATGCATGTGTGTGGTAGGTCTTATTACATATTATTGTAATTACCATTATGGGAATTAGAGGTTTGAAAAGTTATGTGATATTCTACAATTACATAACTAGTAAGAAGGATCTTCAAGAATCAAGATTGTTTCACCCTAATCAAAATGTGTGCTTTTAGCCACCTCACTATCAGCATATTTAGATTTTCTAGTAATAATAAGGGTTAGATTATGGGAGAAAGGTTGAACCATAGTTTGGATCTAGAGAATTCATTTAACTCCTTTTGTATTTTAAAAAAATCTGTCAATTTACTCCTTTGTTACATTTGTTTTTTTATTGCCTGTGGGACACTAACTGATAGTGAACTAGATGAAGTTACAATCTACTCAATCAGAGCATCATCTTAGTTTTTGTTCGTCTTTAGGAAAACATCATTTCATGAGTATGGTTAAACTCAACTTACTGTTTTAGAAAAAAAAGATTAAAGCATCAATTTCTTTGCTCAAAGACATTACAATAAGTGCAGCTGTCCCACTGCTTTTTACTAAATGTGTATATGGAATATAGAAGCTTACCTTGTTGCTAGAAAAGAAGAGATAGTCAGTTCTGAATAGTGAGTCTGAAATCAGAAATTCAGTCAAGGGATGATGCATAAGTGCTGTTAGAGAAGCTGTCTCACAGGCAATGATCAAAAGGTTTTAAGCGTTCTAAGGCAAGGGAAGATGGAGGCAAAAATATTACCATGAATCCAAGCACTTGGGTTGAAGCCCTGAATTCATCATTAATTATTACTATGCCCTTGGAGGAGTCACTTATTTCCTTCTTACTTATAAAATAAGCATAATAAAATTACCTCTTTCAAATAATTCACAGAATTGCATCTGTAAATAGAAAATAAGGAGAGGTGTATAAAACAACTCACTAAGGGGTCATTATTTTAAAGTCTTTCAGTATAATAATCTTGAGGTGATTTCCTTGGTCATGATTGCAGACTCAGCAAGTCCTCATGTCTGGAGAAGGTCTACGGATGCTGACAATTCTTAGCATTCAGAAAAATAAAGAAGCCCCAGCACACACTCATCCCTTAAAATGAAGTCATATGGAGTCTTGTTGGGATTTCAGAGACGAATGCAAGGGAGACAGGAGGAAATTATAGAGACATTGATATCTCAGGGGATGCCCCAAATGAGGGCATTTACAGTTCCTCACCACACTTTCCTATAAAAGAAGCAATTAAACTGCCTGTGGGAATCTAGCTGGATATGTTGAGTATACAAACATGATTTTTGCATTGCTTGTTGTTTTATCTTCTAATTGTTGGATAATTTGTAATCAGTAAGGTCTATACTTTTTAGCCCATTTTTCTATAGATTTGATCAAATGTGTATGATTATGTAATCACTATGACAACAAGATATTATAGAATACTCCCATCACCTAAACAAAACCCCTCCTCCCACTCAGTTCCCTTGGAAACCACTAAACTATGTTTCGTCTATGTAATTTTTCCTTTGTGAGAATATTCTAACTAGATCTTAAAATATGTAGTCTTTGAGTCTTGCTTTTTTGCTTTTATATATATGTCTTTATAGATATATTTTCTATTAATATATAGTTTTTCCTATATGCATATTTTTTGCTTTTCTATATAGAAGACGAGGTTTTATATATAGAAAACCCTAAAGACTCTACAAAAACCCTGTTAGAACTAATAAATAAACACTAAAGTTACAGGCTACAAAGTCAACACAGAAGTGCTTCTATATGCAAACAATGAAATACTCAAAAAACAAGTCAAGAAAACAATTCCATTTGCAATAACTGCAAATAAAATACTTAGGAAATAATTTAACCAAGAAAGTGAAGGATCTGCATGCTACAAGCTATAAAATATTGATAAAACAAATTGAAGAAGCCTCAAATAAATGGAAAGATACACCATATTAATTGATTAGAAGAATTAATATTATTAAAACGTTCATACTACCCAGGCAATCTACAGATTCCTATAAAAACTGCTGTGTCATATCTTTGCACTTTTATAAAACTTTCTAAAATATGCATAAAACCACAAAAAAAATCTCAAATAGCTAAACCAATCTTGAGCAAAAATATAAAGCTGGTGGCATCACACTGCCCGACATCAAAATATACTGCAACCCTAAAATAATTAAAACAACATAGTACTGGCATAAAAACAGACATGGATCAATGGAGCAGAATAGAAATCCCCTTACTGAATTGATGCGCTCATTTATAGTCAGCTTATTTTTGACAAAGTTGCCAACAACACACACTGGGCAGGGTTAGTCTCCTCAATAAATGGTGGTGACAAAACTGGATATCCACAGTCAGAGGAACAAAATCATCTCACACCATTTACAAAAGTCAACTGAAAATGGATTAAAAACTTAAATATAAGACCTGAAGCTGTAAAACTACTAGAAAAAACATAGGGAGAAAACTCCATGACATTGGTCTAGGCAACCATTTTTGGGATGTGACCCTGGAAACACAGACAACAAAAGCAAAAATAGACAAATGGGATTATATCAAACTAAAAAGCTCCTGCACACCATGTAGAACAATCAAGAGTGAAGAGAAAACCTACAGAATGAGAAAAAATATTTGCAAAGTATGCATCTGGTAAGGGGTTTATGGTATGCAACATATACATGGAATTCAAACAACTCAACAGTAAGGAAATAAACAACCTGATTTTTAAAAAAAGGACAAAGACCAGACCCTGAACAGATAACACTTTAAAAGAAGAAGAAATAGTGAACAGGTATATGAAAATGTGTTCAGCATCACTAATCAACAGACAAATGAAGACTAAAACCACAATGACATATCACCTCACACCTGTCAGAATGGCTATTAATGAAAAAGACAAATGATAACAAGTATTCACGAGGATGTAGAGAAAAAGGAATCTTTGCACATTGTTGGTGGGAATGTAAGTTAGTACAGCTATTATGAAAAGAGTATGGAGTTTCCTCAAAAATTTAAAAACAACCTCTCTTCTGGAGAGGGAAAGCTAAATCAGTAGCTCAAATAAATATCTGCACTTCCATATTCTTTGCAGCATTATTCCCATCAGCCAGGATATAAAAATCAAACTAAGTGTTCACAAAATGATGAATGGAGAAATACACAATGAAATACTAGTCAGGCTTTTAAAAAAGAAGGAAGAGGAAGAGAGTTCAAGGTGGCCGGTCATAAACAAAACTGATGAAAAAAAAATTCATCCAATTGCGCATCAAAATTGTCAGCTGACTGTGAGAAGCATAGCAGACCAAATAAACATTGATAGAGAAACAGGAAAAGCTAAGCTGAAAATCTTGGCATAATAAGGTGTGCAAAAATGGTCCCAAGTAGCTCTTGCTTCACGACAATGCATCAGCTCACACAGCATTGTCTGTGAGGGAGTTTTTAGGCAGTAAACAAATAACTATATTGGAATATCCTCCCTGCTCACCTGATCTGGCCCCCAATGACTTTTTTCTTTATCTGAAGATTAAGGAAATATTGAAAGGAGGACATTTTGATGACATTCAGGACATCAAGGTTAATACACTGACAGCTCTGATGGCCATTCCAGAAAAAGAGTCCCAAAGTTGCATTGATGGGCAGACTAGGTGTCAGTACACAGCCTCCCAAACAGATTACTTTGAAAGTGACCACAGTTATATTCAGCAGTGAGGAATGTAGCACTTTTTTCTAGAATGAGTTCGTGAACCTAATTGTCAGACTGCGTATAACTATAGATTCACTTGACTTGTTCTTGAACTTCATATAAATGGACTCATGCTGTATGAGTTACTGGATGTCTGGCTTCTCTTATTCGATGTAATGTCTAAGATTTATCCATGGTCTTGAGTGTATATATGAATATATAGTACTATATATCTATGATTGCTGCATAATTCATTTTCCTGTTTGTAATCTTTAAACTAGAGTACACAAATATAATACTCGTCTTTTAAAATCTTCCAATTGCTTACAACTATGAGTAGAATATAATGTCCTGGAAAGAAGGGACAATGTTTTTCCCCTCCATTGCTGTATTCCTAGTGCAGTGGCTACATCATAAGAACTTTAAATTTTACACATTTGATTAGTGAATGCAGTAAGTCATGTATTTTAAAAATCTATGGATATTTAATAGGCATTTTCTAATAATTGGCTTTTTCTCCATTTTTAGGGAGATCAAAAAGAGTAGGAAGGGACTATTGATTTTTTATTTTTTCATTCAAGGTGATTTATCTCATCAGAAATCCCAGAGATATTCTTGTGTCTGGTTATTTTTTTTGGAATATGACAAAATTTCTTAAGAAACAAGAGTCACTGGAACAATACTTCAAATCGTTCATCCAAGGAAATGGTGAGTGTATTGCAAAATAAAGAACCTGGGGGTTGCTCAGAGTCCTTCACAAGACCTCATTTGACACCAACCTTATAGCTCTGCATCTCACTACCCCATAGGTATAAGGCTCTGTCACCTCTGGAATGCAAATCTGCTAAGTCCACCTACTCTCCCACAGCAGGAGAACGCTAGCTACTCCCTCAGCTTGCCCCATGATAAGCCATTCTAGGTATTTTCTGAAATTCTAGGGCCTCCAATGCTAACAAATACTATTTACTTCTTCACTCTCGTAGTTTGGGGTTCTGAAAGTCAGCTTTTCATTGGCTTCCTGGACAACACAGTCATGACATTCCACCATTTTCCTCTTATTCCTCTTTAAAAAAATCCCTTAATACTCTGTTTCTTTATGGCTCAAAACTGTTTGCATGACACTGGGACATATATGCTTTTAATTATGCAGGATTTTTGGGCTTTTTCATTTACTTTCAATTTTGAAATTTTTCTCAAAACTATGAGTTCCTGTGTCAACTGTGACATGTCTCCTGAGCTTCAGCCACCTACAGACACCTTCACTGGAGGGATCCATAGGTACCTCTAATTCAATGTGTTCAAAATTGAGCACGTCTTTTCCCATACCCTGAGCTGTTTTACTGCACATTTATCTTACCCCACCTCTCACTCAACACAAGGGCTGGCATGATTCTGACATTTTCTAAGTATCCTCTTTCCCCATCCGACTCCCCCATGCCTCTCACTTTTTTTGTCCTTTATTTAATTATTAATCAAGTCCCACCATCTTGATTAATACCTTCATTCTGGTCTCTGCTAAAATATTGCTGTATTTAGGGAAGCCTACCATTTTAACACTATGTTAAATAGCAAGGCTCTCCACTTCTATTTCCTTACTTTTTCCCCTTTAGAACTCATCACTGACAGGCATGTATTTATTTGTTGTTCCACACATCTCCATACTAAAAGGTAAAGTATCTGAGTTGTTCATTGCTGGACCCCAGATTCTAGAATAATTCTTGCCACACAGTAAGCCTTCAATACACCTTTGTAAAACACAGTGATTATCCATTCACCACAGCTTCCACTGGCACTTTATTAACCAGAGTCACTGTTACTTCTCTCCTAGAGTAACATAATAAGTTTACTGTCAGTGTCCTCACTTGCATGCTCTTGTAGCTACACTGCAATTATCTTTGTTTGTCCTCAGTCTAAAGTTCACTTTTCAAAGCCTGGCAGTCATATTTCCTATTGAGCCAACCCAAGTTGACCCCTTCAGCCTTGTCTCCTGTCCAGCTTCAGATTATGCTTTCAGAAAAACATCAACAGTGAAACTATATGATGGAAGCCCAGACATGTAGAGACCAATCCCCTCATCAATGCTTTATTTGATCTTGCCATTTGGTGTATGAAGAAGTGAGGATTGTGCATCAGCTGTCACCAGGAACTTTGGCAAATCTAATTATAGTGGAAGGTGATGAAGATACATCCTATAAACCTCTGTGTTATCCCAATATCTTGCTTGTCCATGCTTTAAAACTCACACACAGGCTTCTTTATTTCTTATCTAGTCAAGAACCACTGACGACAAAATCTTTTTTTCCTCCAGTTTAAATTTTATTTTTAATTTTAGAGTTGTGGGGTACAAGTGGGGATTTACTACATAAGTAGTTTGCATGTAGGTGAAGTTTGACTTTTTAGCTGGCTTTCTCTTCCTCGATAGTGGCCCAGATTCACAGTGTGTTACCACATGCTCTCTTCCCTTCCCCCTCCCTTGTCCCTCCCCTAGTACTGTCCAATGTCGGCTGATCCCTTGCTTGTGCTGTTGTGACCGGTGATCAGGGTCCACTGATGAGTGAGAACATGTGGTATCCATTTCTTTGTTTCTGTGATAGTTTACTTAGTATGATGGTATCCAGCTTCATCCAAGTTTCTGTGAAGGCCATGATTTTGGGCAAAGGACATAGCAGATACTTCTCAAGATCTTTGTTTTTATCAACTAATATAAATATTCTAAGTTGTCTGCAGCTCTGTAGAGAGTGAGGCAAACTCTTTCCTCCATACAGATGAAGAAACGTTGGGAATTTAAGTTCTAGGAAATATTGTCCTTAGACCTAGGCAGCAGAGGTTCCTGCTCTGGACACATGAACAAGACCTTAGGGGGTCCCCAGCTCTGAATATATTTCCTTCCCCAGCAAGGTAAGGAGTCTGTAAGAACAAGAGCACTTGTTTACCTGGAGCTTATAACCCACCTTGACCCTTGAGTATTTCACTTATAAGGTGCCGTGGCCTGTGTGGCTGCCTTGAGGGTCCTGAGAGAGAGTAGCGAGAGATTAAGAAAGACACAAAGACATAAATAAAAGCTGGAGCCAGGTGGGACACTTTCTTCTGATGGAGAAGTGGCCCCAAACTAGCTTAGCATGTTAATTTTTAATCAAGCACAAAGGAAGTTGGGAGGGATTCAAGGTCTATGAGGGAGCTATAATGGGATTTTGTTGCTACCTAAATGGCAAGCTGTTCCACGGTTATCTTGTCACTAAGACTTTATCTGTACTATTTTCACCCAGATGTGTGGGCTCTGAGACGCCATTCCATGTAGCAGGCTGAATCCCTTGCTCTTTGGCTAGGATGCAGTGCAACCAAGTGGGACCTTGCCTTCGCTTGGGGCCTTGCCTTTGCTCAAGGCCTGCTGTCTGGACAGCATTCATTCACTCCCCACATCTCATCTGCTCCCCACATCTCCCCCTTTTCTATTTTATAAATGCAGGTGATGGATGGCTACTGTGGTGGCTCTGAATTGGTGTTGGAAGATTCCATGTTCGACTGGCAAAAAACAAAGGAGGATTAGAGCAAATAAAAGAAAAAACAACTCAGAATATACCAGTCAGAATGTTTTAACATATTAAAGGGATTGAATCCCTTGAGATCATTAAGAAGAGTTTGTGCTATTTGGGCAGGTTGTATGATAGGATCTTGGCTATTCTGGATGTCTGGAATATTATGGTGTAGCTTAAGCAGGTCTATGCTGATGTTATTGTGACTCCATATGCCTTGGAGGTGTTTTTAAACTAAGTCCCAATTCCAAAGGCTGCTATTATAAGAAACAAGTAACACAAACCCAATTGAATGCCACATGGCATTGTAGTCATTGTTTCATTTTTATGCTGTTTATCTGGCTTCCCAATCCAATGACTACAGCCTCTAAGGCATTCAATTTTTTTTCTTGCTTTAAGTCTATGAATTCTTGCTGTTGTAGGGCCTTGGAGGTATTTCGAGCCAGAGGTATTTCGAACTCGGCATTTTGGGTGGATTGAGACAGTGCAGAAGTGGCAGTCATTGCAGAAGCGATGACTGAAATTAAGGTCACCAATCCAAAAATTATCAATCCATTGGCTCTATGAGGCCAGGAAGCAAGTTGGTAGTGTAATTCTTGAAGCACCTGTAGTCCTGCATTATCATACCAAGGGTCTGATCTGTTAATAGGAATCATATTAAAAGGGGGCTGGTGTAAAATCAGGATATCTTGTCACGCATTATGGTGGGTGACACAATTTGTAAGATTACAAGAGTTACATTGTAAGGCATAATGGTTATCTACTGGGGTGACATTAACAGAGCCTGTTAAAAGGACATAAGGGGGTTGGGCACAGGCCCAGACCCCATAGCTGGGGGAGGTTGTACCACAGCTTCTTGCCAAATCAACCAGTGACCCACTAGCAAAGTTAACAAAACCAAAGGAGGCTGTGAGTTGCCACAGTTCTTTTGGATGTCACCTTGGGAAGTAGTAAGGATATTGCCAACAAAATTCCCAGGGAAAATGAACTCATGGTTAGGATGAGAGGGGTCCAGTCTGTGAGACCAATCATAGATTAAGAGTGGGTTCCCGTAAGGTTTCAGACTGTGGACACAGGAGTGGCACATTCTATCCAGTTGGGGAATTTTCTAAGCTCTATCCCCGTGCTATTAGGGCAGTATGGGATATTAGGATGAGCCTGGGAGACATAGGGAATCCCCACTGAGATATAGTTTGTAGATATTTTATTATGTCCCAGGGGCCTGAAATATTAGCTTTTTGTGTAGCCCTGTAGGAGGTTTAATTTTCTTGACTCATCTTAAGACAACCCAACTTAGGGGTGTTAGAAAGGCAAATAGGAGGGCTATTACTAGCCCCCGTGAAGTTAAAATTTATACTACGGTCAGCAGTAATATGTATATCAGACTTCTCCAACATACGGGTATCACTGGTAAAAACAGGGACCGACCCACCAGCCCAGGTAGCAGGTTGGAGAATGGGAGGGTCTGGGAAATAAGTCCAGTAAGGATTTCTCCTTGTTCCACCAACCTGACAAGCAACAATGGCTAGCATGGCCATGAACAAGTCTTGGGGGGAACTTGGCCCCCTGTTCTCCTCAACCATCTGTTGAGCTCTTTGAGTCAGGCATTTCAGCTGGCCTCATGTGGGTGGAAATGTTCTTTCAGTAATGGCTGCTGGGTGTCAGAGCCTCTGTCTTATCATTGGGACACTCTCTGGTTCCTTCTGACTGGGCAGCTGCACCGGGACTGGTGGGGAGATCTTCAGTTTCTTGAATCTGGGTTCCAGTCCTTCTGTCGAGTCCAGCAACATGTCAGATGAATGATTCTCTCTGGAACCCAAATAGGTTTATCGGCTCCATCTGGAAAAGCACAAGTAAATCCTCTGCCCCACATTAGCACAGGATCAGGACCCCTCCATTGGTTACTTTGGAGGTCCTTCCATTTTAACAGACCCATAGGATGTCCAGGATTAGAGACCTGATGCCTATCTGCAGGCTTTTGGCCATATTCATCACGGTTCAAAAAATTAATTATAAATAATGCATGGTTTAATTGGTTATGGGGGGAACAATAATACCCATCTCTTCCTTTTTGTTTTGATATTTGTCTCTTTAAAGTTTGGTTGGCACGTTCAATAATGGTTTGTCCTTGAGCATTATTAGGGATTCCTGTAATATGAGTGACAGAATAAGATTGGCAGAAATGTGTGAAGGCAGCACTAGTGTAAACTGGTCCATTGTCACTTTTAATACTGGTGGGCTTACCGAGGAAAGCAAAGGCTGCCAAACAATGAGAGATTACCTGTTTAGCATTTTCTCCCATGCGGGCAGTCGTGAAAACAAAACGAGAAAAGGTATCTATAATTACATGGACCCATTGTAATTTACCAAAGCTTGGGATATGGGTAACGTCCATTTGCCATAACACATTGGGTCTGAGTCCTCAGGGGTTAACCCCTATGGGTTGTACCTGGTAAATGAATAACACAGTTGGGACATTGACAGATGACTTGACAGGCTTGTTCTCTGGTAAGGTGAAATTCTTTTCAGAAGCTTGAGGCATTTTGGTGATATATGGCACGAGAGGCTTGGGCAGCAGCATAAGAAGTTATAGGCTGTGTGATTGTTGTCAAATGACTTATAGCTTGACTACCTAAAGCTAAGGGGCCAGGGAGTCCTGAATGGGTGTGGATATGGCCCACAAAACAAGGAAATTGGCAAGCCCAAATTACCTGTTGTAAAGTCCAGAACAGGTGAAGAATTATTTCAGAGTTGGTGTGGCCAATTGTAGCTTGTTTCAATCACCTGAGCAATGCCCACTGTATAAATGCTGTGACTATAAAAATTTAGTGGTCTATCCACAAAATGTGTCAAGGCCAAAATGAGTGCCTGGATTTCTGCTCTCTGGGTGGATGTGTGATTGGTTTGTTGGACAAAGGAGCCCATCTTACTGTAATATCCTGCCTTGTCATTGCTAGAGCCATATGTGAAAACGGTTAATGCTGCAGGGACGGGGGAAGTCTTGATCACTTTGGGAAAAATGAAGGATGTGGTGGCAATGAATTGCACCAATCTATGTTGAGGATAATGATTATCAAGGAGGCCAGGGAAATTAGCAAGGGAAAGTTGCCATTTGTTAGAGTTTTGCCATAGCCAGGATTGTTGGGAGGTCGTGTATGGAAGGCAATGACTTGAGGTTCTGAGCTCATTAACTGTCATAAAATAGCTCCAGTTACTTTTTGGAGGGCCATAGTGGTCGTGGGCATAAGTTGGCATGGGGAGGTTGGTGAAGAGTCCCCACAGAGAATATCAAATAGTGGCCCAAACTCTTTAGTGGTGAGCCCAAGGAAACTGCAGAGCCAATTAATATTGCCTAGAAGGTTTTGGAAGTTGTGTAGGGTGCACAGCGAATCTGTTCTGATTTGAAGTTTTTGAGGGCGTATTTTACGTCCCTCTATGATATGGCCCAAATATGAAAAGGGGGAAGCATTTTGGGTCTTTCTGGTGCCACTATCAGGCCATTGCTGGAAAGGGAAGCTTGTAGGCAGGCAAATACAATAAGTAGTTCTTTCTGGTTTTCATGGGCCACAAGAATATCGTCCACATAATGGATGATATAAGCTGTAGGATAGGTCTCTCTAATAGGTTTGATGGCTCTTGTGATATATTCTTGGCACGTAATAGGGCTGTTAGCCATACCCTGGGGCAGAACCCACCAGCAATATCGCTGCATAGGAGCTTGGTGGTTAAGTGAGGGAACACTAAAGGCGAAACGATGGCAATTTGTCTGGATGGAGAGGAGTGGTATAGAAAGAGTCTTTCAAGTATAATACTATTAGATGGTAATTCCATGGGATAACAGTAGGGGAAGGAAGCCCTGGCTGTAGGGGTCCCATAGATTCCATAGTTCGGTTAACTGCTCGAAGATCTTGCAGTGGTCTCCATCTGTTGGAGGATTTCTTTATTATAAAAATAGGACTATTCCAACCACTGAGAGTAGGTTTTATGTGCCCTGCTGCAAGCTGTTCCTGAACAAGGGCATTAATGGCTTGGAGTTTTTCTCTGGTTAGGGGCCACTGGTCAACTCAAACAGGATTATTATTAAGCCAAGTAATTTTGGCAGCGGTCTGGGTTGGAGAAAGGATCAAGGCCCCCACTGCAAAGGCTGTTGAAAGGAGTAACCTAAGCCTTGTCACTTTGGTTGTGGGGTAGCCTGGATGGGGGTGGACGTTCCTTGCTGATACTTTCTCAGGCCCGTTGTGAGGTTAAACCCCTAATTTAACATTTGATGAGTGACAGCTGACCCTGGGCTAAGAAGCAAAAGACCCATTTTTGCCAAAATGTCACGACCCCACAGAGTCACAGGAAGGTTGGAAAGGACATATGGCTGGAAAAATCCTGACGTACCTTCCCCATCCTCCCATTTTAAAATTTCAGCACTTTGATCAAGGGAGTGGATTTGCTCAATACCCAACAGGTCAGTGGATGCCCTAGTAAGGGGCCAGGCTCTTGACTAATGGTTTGTGGCAGTGACAGAACCATCTGCCCCAGTGTCTTTGATGCCCTTGAAGGGCTTGCCATTGATTTTTAAGCTAAGTTCAGAGTGTCCCTGTCCTGTGTCTTTTGGATCAGGCCGCTCAACTACTGGGTATAAATGGAAGCCAGTTACATTCTCCCCCTCTTCACAAGCCTTTTGTAAACAATGTTGCAGTGGAGATGCCACAGGCTGTGGCAGGGCTGCCTTTAGCTTTAGCTGGGCACCCAAGATAGGTGCTGAAGGTCAGGCCGCACAGGTTAAATTGACAAAATCTTTAAGATCCAAGTCATCATTGGAGTCATGGATTCCTTGGTCCGTTTCAGACCCTGCATTTGACTCACACCCATTTTTTTAGGGGAGCCTTAGGTGGCAGTGGTAAATCAGGGAGAGGGGGTGGTACATCAGGTGGAGGTGCAGTCAGGTGGTGCAGACAGAAGCAGCTTATTTGCAATGGTGTCTAATAGTACCCAAGAGTCCTCTTGCTGTGGGCCGAGGCAATCCCAGATCAAAGACCACAGGGTGAATGTAGGGATGGCAACCTTATCAGGGCCTTCTGCCATGTAACGCCCCCTAAGCTGTTTACCGACCTTCTTCCAAGTATCCAAATTAACTGTCCCTTGAGCAGGGAACCAGGGGAATGTTTCCTGCACAAAGTTGAAAAATTCCTCTGAGAACCTTTAACTGGGCAGCCTCTTGCCTGAAGCATAGATTTTAACACTTGGACATGCAGACTCCTCTATTGGGAGCCAGAAGTACCCATGTTTTACACCCAGCTGAAACTAAACCCGCTCCTTCCCTTCCCTTATTTTTAGGTGCACATTTCTCTCAGAGCGTCTCTTTGCCTGAGATTAGGAGTTCTCTTGTGCTCAGGTCTCTGTTCAGGCACCAGATGCTGCGGCTCACGTGGCTGCCATGAGGGTCCTGAGAGAGAGTGGTGAGAGATTAAGAAAGACACAGGCACAAAGACATAAAGAAAAACGGACCAGATGGGACACTTTCCCCTGATGGAGGAGAAGTAGCCCCGAACTAGCTCAGCATGTTTATTTTATAATCAAGCACAAAGGAAGTTGGGAGGGATTCAAGGTCTATGAGAGAGCTATAATGGAATTTTGTTGCTACCTGAATGGCAAGCTGTTCCACGGTTATCTTTTCACTGAGACTTGATCTGTACTATTTGCACCCAGATGTGTGGGCTCTGAGATGCCATTCTGTGTAGCAGGCTGAATCCCTTGCTGTTTGGCTAGGATGCAGAACAACCAAGTGGGAGCTTGCCTTCACTTGGTGCCTTGCCTTTGCTCAAGGCTTGCTGTCTGGACAGCACTCATTCACTCCCCACATCTTATCTGCTCCCTACAAAAAGACTCCAAGCATGTTGTTTCACGGCCTGTGTGGTCTCTGCTCTGGTTCCCATCTCCCAAGATCAACCACGTGCACCAGAAACACGTGCACTACTAGGCTAGATGTGGTCAGGAGGAAGGTAAAAATGAATGACTCATAATTGCTATTTGTAGGAGTCACTGAAGGCCATTGGTTTTGTTATTCTCGCTTCTCTATGAAGTAGGATTCCTTCCCAGAGGTGGTTATAGGTGTTGCTTGCTTGAAACCAACCAATGCCAACCCATATCAATCATGTTAACCAAATGGCATGTGTGTATCTTGTTGGATTTCAATTTTTAAAAACCAAACATTTTTGCTGAGCAGTCCAAGGGAAAAAATAAACATGAAAAGATATTTATGAAGTAATCTAGAAAAATTAAATACTGTTTAGATATTAGGAGATAGTAAAGAATGCTTGTGGGGTTTGTTTGGTTGCTTTAGCTATGGTGTGATAATATAACTGTTTAAAAATTTTAATCTGAAAATATATGAGGTCCAACAATTAAGTTCACAAACTCATCCTAGAAAAAGTAAGAAATGCCTCATTGATGAATATCACTGCACTGATCCCAGTGCCTAGCCCACCTGTCAAAGCAATTTTGGAACTCTTTTTCTGGAATGGCCATAAGAGCTCTCATCATATTACCCTTGATGTCCTGAATGTCATCAAATGTTTTCCTTTCAATATTTCCTTTATCTTTGGGTAAAGAAAAAGTCATCGGGGGCCCAGATCAGGTGAATAGGGAGGGTGTTCCAATACATTTATTTGTGCAGTGCCACCAACGTAAGCCTATGTTGGCAAGTTCATGAACTTAATTGTTAGATCTCAATGAATAACGATAAGTAAAGCCCTTCACATCCTGGGTTTCTGCATCTTGTGAATACTGTATTTACTGCTGTTTGTTGAGCCTGCATGTAGAGCCCACAGATACAGGGGCTCACTGTATATACAATGGAATACTATTCAGCCCTAAAAAGAAGGAAATCCTGCCATTTGCTACAACGTGGATGAACCTGGAGGACATTGTGCCAAGTGAAATAAGTCAGGCACAGGGAGACAAATACTGCATGATTTCACTTATATGTGGAATAAAAAAAAATTGAATGGAGTAGAACGGAGGTCAACAGAAGGGGGGGTTCTGGGAACCAAGATTAGGAAGATGTAGGTCAAAGGTCACAAAGTTTGTTAGAGGAGATGAATAACTTCTGGAGATCTGTTGTACAGCATGTTGTCTATAGTTCAGAATAATAATATATACTTGGAAATTGATTTGAGAGAAAATCTTAAAATTTCTTCCCACCAAACAAAAGGTATATGAGATGATGAATATGTTCATGAACTTGATTTTATCATTTCATAATATTTTATATATCAAAACATCATGTTCACTGTAAGTATATACAAGTTTTATTTGTGAATTATACCTTAACGAAGCTGGTGGGGTTTAACATAATAGATTGGACCCCTGCTTTCACAGAGTTTGTAACCTGTCACTCTTGCTGCCTAACTCCACACAGTGTTATATGGATCATGGTTTGACCACATTCATGGCTGGATGCCCATGAGAGAGAGGAACACCTTCCTGATGCTGAGTTATGAAGAGCTGAACCAGGTAACCATCATTTTTATGGTCAGTACACACCGTGTCACCACCACCTTCACTTCCTCTAACTTTCCTGAGTTTTTCTCTGTCTCCATTCCACATTCTCAAAGTTTAGCCTGAAGAAGAGGAATTAAGAGTGAGATTAGCTCCCTGGTCTTCACTGTTCTATTTCTGGTTGACCCTCCCCAAGCTTCATGCCCTTTCTTCATATAGTCTCCCTTATTTCCTCTTAAGACATCTAAAGAGCTTTTTTCTATGCATTGAGGCAGAGTACAATGGCTTATGTTAGCATTGGTGGTTGTAAAAATTTCTCAGGGCAGGACACATAGTGACTCTGATGATCTAGTGATAAAAGGGCACTGGGGAAGAAAATGGGACTGGGTAGAAATGTTTTAGTTCCAGAGGTATGTCCAACTGTCTGGCATCTTAGCTTGATTGACATGAAGAGACATGATGGCATGAAATCAATTTGTGTAAAAATATTCTAAGATGCCAAATACTCCTGGAGTGACTATGGATAGACAGGAAAAGATGTCAAATGATGCTTGAAACCAGTAAGAGTGATAGACCGTCGAAAAAAGAAGTTTGATCTATTAGTGGTATATTAGAGAAAATAACAAACACTGAATTTTGCTTTTGCCTGAGAAACATGACTTTCCATCACCTTCCTCTGGCTACTCCTGTCCAGTCTCCTATGACCTCAGCATGAATTCATAATTATTAAGAAGCCTTTTGTAACACATCTAGCTATCTTAGGCACATGATCCCATTTCTTCCTCTGATTTGTCTTTCAAATCACGTGATGAGCTTTTATTTTAGTTATTCCCACAGTTGTGTGTCTTCTCCTTAGATAACAACTAGGGTTTATGAAATAAAGGAAAAATTAAAGCATTTAAGTTCTAAGAGGAAGGTCCATGACTCAATGCAAAATCTTCCTGGTTATAAAAAATCTGTTTTCTTAACTTAACCTCTCAGGATAATGTATCAAGTATGAATTTTTGAGATGATATATAAGAAGATATTGTAAAATTCTATGCATTATTTGATTGTTAGTTTTGGGAAACAGTATTATTTGAATGCACAGTCAGGATTTGAAATCAATCCCTTAAGTGTTTGTCAAGTTTTTACTGAACCTCTCCTTGCTAATCCTGATTATTGTCTAGAAGCCAAGAGAGGGGTAGAAGTCTCTTTAGAAACCCAAGGCTCTGTCTTTTACTGTTAAGTTGTCCTAAACTCAAGCATACTGGGAATTTTACACATCTTTTTCATACTTTGTTCTCCTTCTTCACCTTTTTTCATTCTGCTAGTTGCATTCAACTCAATCACTTTTCATTTTGTATGCTGTTCCTCTCATCTTCTTGTTTCTCCTTCTTATTAGCAGTTCTCTCCTTCTCATCTTATTTTATCTTTTGTCTTTCTCTTTCATATTCTCATTTTTGTCTTTTCTTTTTTTAGGACACAAGAGGAACTGTAGAGAAGATCTGTCAATTCCTTGGTAAGAAGTTGGGACCAGAAGAACTGAGCTTGGTTGTCAAAAATAGCTCCTTCCAGGCCATGAAAGAAAACAACATGTCCAATTATTCCCTCCTGAGTGATGAGCTTTTTTCTCAGAACGCACTAATTACAAGAAAAGGTAAAATAAAGGCTCTGGTATTTCCATAGGGATTTCATTGAATCTGTAGATTGCTTTAGGCATTATGGTCATTTTAACATATTGATTCTTCCAATCCATGAGCAGGGCATGTTATTCCATTTGTTTGTGTCATTTCCAGTTTCTTTGGGGTTGTTTTTTTTTCTTTTTTTTTAATACATATTTTTTATTTTAAAATTGTGGAGTACAGTTAAGGGTTAGGTATACAAATATGCATTGTGCAGGTACCCTTGTTGATGGGGTGTGCTCCCCCATCCCCAAACAGATATTGACTACTGTTAATCCCACCTCTCTTCCCCTCACTGCCACCCCCATAGTTTCCCACCACTGTCAATCATTTTCTTATAATATTATGATAGTTGTTCAAGGTCCACTTATGAGTGAGAACAAGTGATACTCAGATCTTTGTTTCTGTGAGAGGTCACTCAGTATTATACACTTTAGTTCCATCCAGGTTGCTGCAAAATTCATGATTTTGTTCTTTTTTATGGCTGCATAGTATTCCATCATGTATATGTACCACTTTTTAAAATCCAGTCCTCTTTTGATGGACAGCATGGTTGGTTCCAGGTTCTTGCTATTGTGAACAATGCTGCGATAAACATACGTGTGCAGGTATCTTTTTTATAGAGTGGTTTGAGTTCTTCAGGGTATATTCCCAGTAGGGGGATTGCAGGGTCATATGGAAGGTCAATTTTTAGAGCTTTTAGAAATCGCCGCACTGATTTCCACGGAGGCTGCACTAGTTTACACTCCCACCAACAGCGTAGAAGTGTTCCCTTTTCACCACATCCTCTTCAGCATCTGTTATTTTTTGAGTTATTGATAACTGCCATTCTGACTGGAGTTAGGTGGTATCCCAGTGTAGTTTTAATGTACATTTCCTTGATGACTAGTGGGGTTGAACATTTCTTCAGGTATCTGTTGGACGCTCACGTGTCTTCTTTTGAGAAGTGTCTGTTCATGTCTTTTGCCTACTTTGTAATGGGGTTGTTTGTTTTTTTCTTTTCAGCACATTTCAGTTCTTTGTAGATCCTAGATGTTAGGCCTTTGTCAGACATGGAGTTGGCAAATACTTTTTCCCAGTCCGTGGGCTGTCTCCCTGCTCTCTTAATGGTTTCTTTGACTTTGCAGAAGCTTGTCAGTTTAATGAAGTCCTACTTGTCTATCTTATCTCTTGTGGCCCGTGCATTTTGGGTTTTGCTCAGGAATTGGATGCCAGTTCCAATTTCCATAAGGGTGTGTCTTGCATTTTCCAAAGTTCTTATGGTTTGAGGTTTTACATTTAGGTCTCCAATCCATTTAAGTTAAATTTTATGTATGGGGTTAGACGAGGGTCTTGTCTGAATCTTCTGCATGTAGTCAGCCAGTTTTCCCATCACCATTTACTGAATAGGTTCTCCTCTCCCCAGTGGTACGTGGTGGAGGCTTTGTCAAAGACGAGTTGGTTGAGAAATTGAGGTTTTGCTTCTGGAATCTCAATTCTATTCCATTGGTCTATATGCCTGTTCCTGTACCAATACCAAGTTGTTTTCATTATTGTAGCTTTACTGTAAAGTTTAAAGTCTGGTAGCGTGATACTTCCTGCTTTGTTTTTTTTTTTGCCGAGGATTGTTCTGGCTATTATTGGTCATTTGTGTTTCCATATGAATTCCCGTATTGTTTTTTTTAGCTCTGAGAAGAATGTTGCTGGTAATTTGATGGGTATTGCATTAAATCTGTAGATTGCCTTAGGTAAGATCTTCACAATGTTGATTCTTCCAATCTATGAGCATGGGATATTTTTCCAGTTGTTTGTGTCATCTTTGATTTCTTTGAGCAGTGTTTTGTAGTTTTCATTGTAAAAGTCTTTCACATTTCTGGTTAGGAAGATGCCAATGTATTCCATTTTTTTGTGGCTATTGTGAATGGGATTGTGTTTTTTATTTGGGTTTCTGTTGGTTTATTATTGGTGTAAAGAAATATGATTTTCTTTTGCACATTTATTTTATACCTTAGACTTTACCAAAGTCCTTTATTAGCGCAAGGACGTTTTTGACAGATTCTCTTGGGTTTTCAAGGTACACAATCATGTCATCTGCAAAGAGAGATAGCTTGACTTTCACTTTTCCTATTTGGATGCCCCTGATCACCTTCTCTTTTCTGATTGCTCTAGCCAGCACTTCCAATACTATATTGAGCAGGAGGGGTGAGAATGGGCATCCTTGTCTTGTTCCAGTTTTCAAGGGAAATTGTTCCAATTTTTGTCTGTTTAGGAGTATGCTGGCTGTGGGTTTCTCGTAGATGGCTTTTACTATTTTGAGGTATGTTCCATGTACGCCTAGATGTTTGAGGGTTTTTATCAAGAAGAGCTGCTGGATTTTATCAAAAGCTTTTTCTACATCTAATGATATAATCATGTGGTTCCTGTTTTGACATTTGTGGGTGTATTTAATTACATTTATGGTTTTACAAATGTTGAACCAGCCTTGCATCCCAGGGATGAAGCCTACTTGGTCATGATGGATGAGTTTTGAGATGTGTTGTTGAATCCAGTTTGCCAGGATCTTGTTGAGAATTTTAGCATCTATGTTCATCAAAGATATTGGCCTGTAGTTCTCTTTCTTTGTTGGGTCTTTACTTGGCTTGAGTATCAATGTGATGTTAGCTTCATAAAATGATTTGGGGAGAGTTCCATCTTTCTCAATCTCCTGGAATACTTTCAGTAGTATTGGTATCAGCTCCTCCTTAAATGTCATGTAGAATTCTGCTGGAAAGCCATCTGGTCCAGGGCTTTTTTTGGTAGGTAGTTTTCTTATTACATAGTCAATTTTCTTGATTGGTATTGGTCTATTTAGGGTTTCGATTTCTTCTTGTTTTAACCTAGGTGGTTGTATGATGTCAGAAAGTCCTCCATTTCCTTAAAGTTTTCAAGTTTGTTTCCATACAAGTGTACATGGTAGTCTCTAATGATCTTTTGCTTTTCTTCTGGGTCAGATGTGACTTCATCTTTTGTGTTTCTGATTGTGTTTATTTAGGCTTTTTCTCTCTTTTTCTTGGTCAGTCTATTTAGGGGACCATTGATCTTGTTTATCCTTTCAAAGAAGTAGCTTTTTGTTTCATTGATTTTTTTGTATTATCTTTTTGTCTTCTATGTCCCGGATTTGGGCTTTTATTTTGGTGATCTGGATTCTTCTGCTGAAGTTAGGGTTTTGGTGGTCTTGCTTTTCCAGCTTCCTTAGGTGACTTGTTAGGCTGTTAATTTTTGATCCTTCCATTTTCTTCATGTGACTTTGTAGAGATATGAATTCCCCTCTTTCTACAACTTTCATGGCATCCCAGAGATTTTGGTAAGACGTGTCTTTATTTTCATTTGTTTCCAAGTATCTTTTAATTTCTGTTTTGATTTCATCATTGACCCAGGAGTTGTTTAGCATCATGCTGTTTAGCATCCATGTCTTTGTGGGTTTTGGGGGAAACTTGTTGGTGTTGATGTTTATTTTTATTCCACTGTGCTCTGAGTAGGTGCATGGCAAAAACTTTTATCTTTTAAAATTTGTTTATGCTTGATTTATGGCCAACTATGTGGTCAGTCTTCGAGTACATTCAATGCGTTGATGAGTAGAATGTATATACTGTGGTAATTGGGTGTAGTGTTCTGTAGGTATCGATTAAGTCCATTTGGTCAAGAGTCACATTGAGGTTCTGGATCTCATTGCTGATTGTTTGTCCTGATGATCTGTCTAAGGTTGTGAGTGGAGTATTAAAGTCCCCAGCCACTATAGAGTCAATATCTTTTTTGAGTTTACCTAGATGCTGCTTTATGAAAGTTGGTGCTCCTATGTTGGGTTCATATATGTTTAGGATGGATATTTCTTGTTGATGGATTGAACCTTTTATCATTATGTAGTGGCCTTCTGTATGTTTTTAATTTTTGATAGCTTCAAGGATATTTTGTCTGAATTTAAGATTGCAACTCCTCCTTTCCTTTGTGTTCTGTTTGCCTGAAAATTTGTTTCCCATCCTCTTACTTTGAGTCTGTAAGTGTCTTTTCTAGTGAGGTGAGTGTCTGGAAGACAATATATTGTTGCCTAGTGATATTTTATCCATTTTGCCATTCTATGTCTTTTCAGTGGTGCACTTAGTCCATTCATATTCACGCTAATTATTGAAATGTGAGAGCTGATCCCCATCATAAGGTTCTTGCAGAATTGTTGTTGTTGTTCCTGTTTGTTGTCTTTCTTTTGGTTTTGGGGTTGGTTCCTGTGTGTTTTTAATCTTTTTCCTGTACTCTTGTGAAGAACGTTGTTGTTCTTTTTTCCTTTTCTTCCGTGTTCAGTACTTTCTTAAGTGTTTCTTGTAGAGGTGGTCTGGTGGTAGCGTAAGTTCTTAGGGATCGGATATCTGGGAAAAATTTCAATTCTCCCTCACTGATGAAGCTTAGCTTGGCTGGGTAGGTTATTCTCAGTTGAAATTGTTTATCTTTTAGAGCTTTGAAGATAGGGCTCCAAGCTCTCCTAGCCTGAAGGGTTTCTGTAGATAAATCTGCTGGTATTCTAATTGGTCTTCCCTGGTAGGTAGTCTGACCTTTTTCTCTTGCTGTCTTTAGGATTTTTTCTTTTATACCTACTTTGTTTAGGTGAATTATTATGTGTCTGGGAGTTGGCCTTCTCATTTGTTGTCTTGCAGGGGTTCTCTGAATCTCTTGTGTTTGAATTTTTGCATTACTGATGAGATGAGGGAAGTTTTTTTGAATGATTTCATGAAATGTTTGTTCCAGTGTGGTCTCTGTCACTCTCTCTCTCTGCCTCAGGAAGGCCAATTACTCTTAGGTTCGGTCTGTTGAAGTAATCATTCATCTCTTGAGGGTTTTGTTCTGTTTTTTTAAGCTTCTTTTCTATGGTTTTGAAAGTTTGGGTTAGTTCTGTATTTTGGTCTTCAAGCTCTGAGATTCTTTCTTCCTCTTGGCTAATTCTGCTTTCCATGCTTATTAGTTTGTGGTTTATTTCCATCACAGTATTCTTTACTGCTGTTATTTCGGTTATCACCTCCTTCCTATTTTCCTCTTGTCTCTCCTCAATTTTTAAAATTCTATCTGTTAATGTCTTGATGTCTGGGTTTGTTGCATTTGACCAGTCGTTCTGGGGGCTCTTCATTGCTTGTGTTTTGAAGTCTGTTTTCTCATTGTCTGACTTCTCAGGCCTCTGTGTGAGACGTATTATCTTCTTTTGGTTTTTCTTCATTTGTGCAGATTTTTCCCCCCTACTTTTTTCTTCCTTCCACTTTTCTGTGTTCTTTAATTCTGTTATTCAGGGGTGGAGGGGTTGCTTTTACTTCTGTTTGTTCAATCTCCTATTCTTCCTTATGTATATCCACTTGCTTTGTTCAATTCTGGAGTTGGACTGTAAGTTGGGGGTGGTCCTTTTTGCAGTTTTGAGATTTAATTAAAAGGGGAGCTGTGATTCAGAATCTATCTTCAGATCCTGGAATCCGCCGACAGGTGTATGGATAATCTGAAACCCACTTCCCACTGCCTTGGAATCTGTCCATGCAGTGGGGTTGTAGGTTTACTCCCTGATAGCAAAATGAGGTTAACAGAGGGAAGAGAATGGAGCAGGCAATGGGGGGAAGAAGGGGTGGAGAGAGAGAGAAGTAAGAGGGAAAACAGACAAGCATACTGACTAACAAATGAAAAGAGACACAGAGACTGAAACAAGTAAAAAGAAAAGCAACCACGACTACAAACTAACCAACAACCATACGAAAAAACTGAAACAATACAATGATGCTAACCACAAGCTACCCAACCTCCTTACTGGTGTGCTATTCCTCTATACAAAGATGGGGTTTACAGAGAAATGAAAATAAAAAAAGAACAAAACAAAAGGTATAGAATAAAGTCAGTGAACTAACAGAACCAACCAAGCACACTCTGAGACTTTTCCTTTAAGTCCAATGTCCTTTCAGCTTGATTTCTAGCTGTTTTTGCAGGCTGATAGATTTGTTCACAGTAGGGTCAGCTGCCCCTGGCCTGCTGTAGAGAGTGGTTCAGACCTGGGCCCAGTCTATCACCTGTTTATCAAGGGGGAAGAGCTTCTGTCTTTCCCATTTTGATGTTGTAACCTTGGATCCCCAGCTGGTGGTGCTATCTCACCTCTCTAGTTGATCTTTATTCACTGCAGCTGGAGAATGCCAGACGATCCAGGCTTGGGTTGGCAGAAGTTGGAGGCGGCCCAGGATGGGAGGGAGCAGGCAATGGTAGCTGCGGTGGGGGCAGCTGCCTCACAGTACATGGAAGGCTCTCCACAAGCCTGCTTCTGGGCGAGGGGTGGGGCATGGCAGTGGCAGTGGCAGCAGAGGCAATCTCAGTAGATTGTGCTTGCGGGGGATTCATGGTCTAAAGTTGTGGGTCACCTCAGGCATGGGTGGGGCGATGGCCACGGTGGCAGCATCCATGGCTACGGCGGCAGCCCAGACTGCCAAGGTGTTTGAGCGGTGACCGTGGCTGAGCTCCGTGTGATGAACAGGCTGCTGACGATGGGTGCTGCAGCCCCCAGGAGAGAGCTAGAGTCTTTATGTGTGTTCTCTTTCATGGAGGGTCCCATAGACCAAGCTGCCCCATTGCCATCTTGCCATAGGTCCCTCCAGTTTCTTTCATCAGTGTCTTGTAGTTCTCTGTGTGGAGACCTTTTACTTCCTTGGTTAGGTGTATTCCTAGATTTTTTTTTTTTTTTGCTGACTACTGTAAATGAGATTGAATTCATTTTTCATGGAACTAGAGTAATCAATCTTAAAGTTTATATGGAGCCAAAAAAAAGCCTGACTAGCCAAAGCATTACTAAGTAAAAAGGATAACTGTGGAGCCATCACACTGATTTCAAATTATAATACAATTATAATACAAGTAACTAAAACAGCATGGTACTGGGGTACAAGACCTGACAGATTAATAGAACAGACTAAATAGCCCAGAAATAAAGTCACATACCTACAGCCAATTGATCTTCCACAAAACTGACAAAAATAAACAATGGGGAAAGGACATCCGGTTCAATAGATGATGCTGAGAAAACTGGCTAGTCACATGCAGAAGAATAAAACTAGATACCTGTTCTTCACCATATAAAAGTTAGCTCCACATGAATTAAAGACTTTAATGTAAGACCTGAAACTATAAAAACCATACAGGAGGAACTAGAATACACTATTTTGGACATCAGCATAGGCAAATAATTTATGATAAAGATGCAAAGTGCAATTGTGACAAAAACAAAAAAATAGACAAATGGGACTTAATTAAACTAACTTCATTGCAAAGCAAATAATCAACAGAGTGAACAGAAAACCTTTGGAATGGAAAAATATATTTGCAAATTTTCCCTCAGAAAAAGCACTAATATCCAGAATCTATAAGGAACTTAACTTGACATGAAATTACAAACAACCCCATCAAAGTGGGCAAAGAACATGAATAGAGATTTCTTGAAAGAAGACACACAAGTGACCAACAAACTTATGAAAAAAATGTTCAACATCACTAATCATCATAGAAATGCAAACTGAAGCCACAATGAGATATCACCTTACATCAATCAGAATTGCTATTATTAAAAAGTCAAAGAACATACAGATGTTGGTGCAGTTGTGGAAAAAAGGAAGCACTCATAAACTATTGTGGAGATTATAAATTAGTTCAACTTCCCTGGAAAACAGCATGCAGATTTCTCAAAGAACTATAAATTGAATTACTACTTGACTCATTGGTCTCCCTACTAGTAATCTATCCAAAGGAAGTCATTGCATAAAAAATACATTGTACTTCTGAGTTCATTGCAGCACTATTCACAATTGCAAAACCATGGACCCAACATAATTGCCTATCAATGATTGACTGGATAAAGAAAAGGTTGTACATATACACCATAGAATGCTATACAGCCATCAAAAATATAGAAATCATGTCTTTGCAGCACCATCAATGGAGATGGAGAGCATCATTTTAGGTGTACTAATTAAGAAACAGAATACCAAACATGGAATGTTCTTACTTATATGAAGGAGCTGAATGGCCACAAAGATGGAAACAATGGACACTAGGGACATCAATAAGGAGTAATGTGGGGAGGGGTGTAAGAGTTAAGAAATTACCTATTGGGCACAACGTTCACTATGTGGAAATGGTCACTTGAGACCCAGTCCCCACTACTACACAAGATGTCCATGTAGTACACATGTGCTGTGTACCACCTGAATCTTAAAAAAAAGCTTTGCTTTCAAAATGTAGCAGAATACAATGCGAGTGCTAACAGTTGAGATTGAGAGTTTGACTTGATCAACTTTACTTTCTCATCACTCAGAGAACTTCTCAGGACTCCTCATCACGGAGTCTCTTTCAAGGTACTAATGTGAACTCTGGCACTTGGAGAAAGTTGACTCAGCCTGGGATGGTTATCTGACTTATGTGAGGTCACTCAGATTCTCCTTTCTAGGAATTAGACACGAGGGAATGTCCATTCTTCAGTGACCAGGTTATTTAATTACTCCTTCTAGACTTGCAAGCCTGATTGACCTAGGAGAGGAGGACAGGATTGGAGATGATCACACTGGGGATACCCCACTGGTGAGTTAGCATAGAGAATTATCCTGAGCAAAGAAATGTATGAAGCGGTGACTCAACTGTGAAAGAAGGAGAGGAGATACTTGGCATTCAAATATTGTAAGGCCCCCTGTGGTGAAAGATTAATCATGTCCCTCCTCTTGGACTGAAGATGAATGAAGATGACTATTGTAAGATTTAAAGAACCCTTTCCTTCAAATCCGTACAGTTTAAGTGAATCTGAACTGTTGATCCATGGAATTAAAAAATATATACTTAAAAAACCTCAAGCAAGTCAAGGCCACTGTCACCTTGCTGAGTCAGGTGGACAGAGAATGGAGACTAAGAGATCATTCTTGAGACTTAAAATCTAATGTGATTTGCCTTGCTAAGTTTTTTATTGCTTGGCATCCATGATCCCTTTTTTTCTTATATCTCTTTCCTATGTCTGTCCCATTGTTATATTTTAAAAAGAGATTACATGTCTGGTTTTATAGGTTAGCAACTAGAGAGGAGCTTTGCCTCAGGGTGAATCACACTTCAAGTCTCACCCATTCTTAGTGAGACTTAGGTGATAATTAAATGAGATTTTGGATGTAGAGTTGACAGTGGAATGGATTAAAACTATTGGGTTTTTCAGATGAGGTGCATATATTTTGCATGTGAGAAGGACATGGGCATGCGGGGAGAAGACGGAGTGTTATGGCTGGAGGGTATTCCCCTAAATTCATAGGTTGAAGTACTAAACTTCAGTGCCTCAGAATGTAATCATATCTCAATGAAAAGTCTTTAAGTCAAAATGAAGTTTATAGTCATCCATAAATCCAATATAACTGGTATCCTTATAAGAAGAGGAAATCTGGATATAAACAGGTGCACACACAGAGAAAGCATTAAAGAACAAAGGATGATAACAGGGCGCCAGTTACACATTAGACATTCTGCTATATTATTTTCTGCCATATAATTTTTATTCATATAAGTCAAGAGTATATCATTTATATTTATATATCATTCTATAGCATCAATTAATTAAATAGATCAGTATCATATGTAAATATTAATATATGTGATATATGAAATAATTACATGCTCATGTACTTAAGAGTATGACTTCTGTTGTTAAAATCTTTGGCCTTAAATCTGCATCCATCACTTTAACTGTGTACTTCTCCAGACCTTTTCTTCCCTCTCATAGATGGAATGGAGATAATACTAGTACATCTTTCATTCTTTTATTATCCTTTCAATAAATATTTCTTGAGTACATACTATATGTCTATCACTCTTTGAAACACTAGTTCTTGGGCAATTTAAACAATGCCAGAAAGGAAATACATAGAGCCTTTCTGTGCAGAGTGTTGGAAGTAAAATATAACAAGGATGTGGATGGACAGTTCTAAACTGGGAGGTGAGAGAAAACCTCACTGTGAAGACTTGAAGGGGCAAGTGAGAAAGACATGGAGGGATCTGTTTTCAAGGAATCATGAGGGCTGCCATGATAAAAGTAACTTACACAGGAGAAAAATCAAAAGTAGAGAGACAAATTACAAGTCTATGATAATAACCCAGGTGACAGATGATGTTGGCTTGGTCACGGAGGTGGTGAGAAGTGGTTAGACTCTGGATGTATTCAAAGATATACTGGCATTATTGCTGATTAACTGCAAATGGGAGGGCCAGGAGAGAAGAGAAGGTAGGGAATCGTTTTCAGGCAGGTGGAAGTGTGAATGAGTATGTTACCAGCCACTATAATGGCTCACCAATGGATGACTGCTCATTCTGCTACATTGGCAGCAATGGCCATGTCATATGGACAATAAGAACAGAGCAAGGAGGAGGTGTGTTGGGGTCTTAAGACCCATTCTTCTATCTGACTTGAGCCTGTTTCATGTTTTCCAGGCGTATCTGATGACTGGAAAAATCACTTAACAGTGGCCCAAGCTGAAGCCTTTGATAAACTATTCCAGGAGAAGATGGCAGATCTCCCTCAAGAGCTGTTCCCTTGGGAATAATGTCCAACACATTCTGGATCATACATGGATACTAATATTTGCTCTCCTTTCCTGACTGAGGGTCTATGTAACATCTATTATTTTAAATTATTATATCTTTTCATCTTTGACTACTTTTTTCATTAAAAATTACTGGGGTACCCCTATGCATGCTATGGCATTCCACAACCTTTATTTGTTTGTAATATTTCAAACATATAGAATTCTATAGAAATAATATACATTTTGCCTGAAAGTGTATTCGAACTTTAAAAAAAAAAATTATTATAAAGATGTGGGGTACAATTCAGGGTTAGGTATACAAACATTGACCATGCAGGTACCCCTGTTGATGACGTATGCCCCTCCCTCCCCTAGCAGTTTCCCTCAACTGCCAATCCCACTCCCCCTCACTGACAGTTTCCCATTACAGCTGATCGCTTTCTTATAGCATTATAATTGTTCAAGGTCCTTTTACAAATTTTTTTTATAAAAATAAAAAGTTAATGATTACAGTGATAGACTTTAGAGCAAATAATAATCAAAATAAAATGATAGAAGCAACCAAGGCTCCATTTCTTTTTATGACATGTATCTCCACAATGTATTATTATTCTGATCTTGAGGCTTATGAGTCCCAATCTAGTTTATTTTCTTACTCAGTCTTGTTTGACCATAAACAGAAAATGTTATTTATAAATGTTCTTAAAAACTTTACAAATGGCACATGGTGCCATGTATTCATTGACTTATACTTCTCCTCAGCATTTTATGCCTGGTTTCCATCCATGCTGATGTTGACTAGTTTATTATTTAGTATTGAAATGTATGATATTATTTAGTTACCTGTTCTCCTGTGAATAACTTTGGGTTTCTTCCCACCATTTTTTCCCTGTTTAAAACATTGCTTTGGGCCACCACTGCCCGCGCCCTCCCCCTGCAAAGCAAGTGCAAGTCATAGGGTCACTGGGTCATTGGGTCTGTGCTGGCACCTTGAGCACCCCATGGAATCCCCCATGTCATCATCAGAACCATCAATGAGATGCAATCATGAAAGACAAGATGAATAAGGATGGCACCTGGATGGAGGCTGCTCGTCTGTGAAAAAAGCAAATGGTTTCCAAATCTGTAAACTCTCAGTGGCAACTCCAGGGATTTGTTTTAGATATAGATTCAGCTATCTAGCTGTCTCATTTTCCTCAAAGAGAAATAAGTATAGGGTGGAGCTTAAGATGGCACCCGGCAGGTCATGCTATAAGAATCTTCGTGGAGGCAAGTGTCAATAAAGACTCTCTGCATGAGTAGGCAGGCGCTGGTGGGAGCGTGAAAGTCCATCTGAGGGATACAGGTGCATGCCCTGAAATTAGAGTGCAGCTTGCAAGATCATGCACAGAAATGTCTGCTGCCTGTGGGAACATGCCTGAGAAAAGCCTGCTGAATCCAGCTGATCCCCAGTGCCTGGCACCAGGTGCACACTATCACCTATCATACCCATCCACTGGAGCGCAGTATCAGATTACTGGAGAGAGAGCATCAGGGAATTCCAAGAGGAGTCCATGCCTGGTGAGGTGCCGCCAATCAAAGTCATTTTCCAGGCAGAGATTTGCATTGCCCTGCCCAGCTCCCCTGCGGCCTCAAATTTGTTGCCTAAGGGGCATAGACAAACTATTGCCCCTGGGCTCCCAACCATTGAAGTAGGAGAGAGACTGCTCCTGGCTTTGCCTCACCACTTCAGCACCTGGTAGGGAGTTAAAAGAGGCTGCGGACTGGAGTCCAGAGATACAATCTCTGTGAATGGCAGACTACTCAGGGCTTGATCATGGTCCAGAGGAAATATCCTGAGAGCACAGACTTCAGAGGGACCTGATGAGTGCTGAGTTCCAGGTGCCCCACCCCCTACCCTGATCCAGCTGAAGGGCAAGGGTGTAGCCAGAAAAGGATGAGGAAGAACTCCAAAGAGATCAGTGGTGAGTCCTGGGCTGACCCAAACCCCCTCCTCCCCAACAATCCTCTGAATGTCAGACCCACACAGCTGGGCCATGACTGAGAGGGACAAACCCAGACAGAGCCTGGAGATCACTTGCAATAGGAGAACCCCATTCCAGTATAGGCCTGGCTGTGGCAACCTTGTGAGAGTACATACTTGGGGAAGAGACTATCCTATACATCCACACCAGAGCTCTCCCTGACCATAGGAGAGTGGGAGGGGAGGACTGCAGCCCCACCCACCTCCACTGCCCTCCTCCTTCTCTGCTTCATTACCTGAGGAGAGAGTGAAAGAAGTGGCTCTGCCAGAGAGATCTGATTAGAGGAACAATTACAGAGCCTGCCACAAGAGGACAGGTTTTTTTTTTTAGTTCTGTTTTGTTTTTTAGATTTTCAATTATTTTTTAATTAAAAAAATTTTCTGTTAGTTCATCTGTTTAAAAAATATTTTTCCTTTGTGCATGAATGTGTATGTGAGACTTTGATCTGCATCCCCCACCAAAATTTTTTTTTTCTTTTTTGTTTCTTCTTTTATTTGTCATTCTCTGTTTATGTATGTATGTGAATGATTGAGTGTTCATTTTTTGTTGTTGGTTTTTACTCCTTTGTTCTTCTGGGTATTTAAAAAAAATATTCATTTTTTATAGTTTAAGGGGTTTGTCAATATATGTGTGAAGGTTTCACCTGAATCCCCTTTTATCTTTATCCTTTTTCTTATTCTCCCACTTTGGTCTTTTTGTCTTTCTTCTCTATTCACTTTGTACTAGGCATGTGTGTGTGTGGGTTTAGCTTTCTTGGGTTTCTTGTGTGTGTGGTTTGTTTTGTTTTGCTTTGTTGTTATTCCAGATTGTTTTGTAGTGTGTGTTGGTTTCTGTTTTGTATCATCATATAGAGTGGTGGTGGGGAGTGGATCTCAGGAAACACATATCACAATAAGTGAACATTTTAATTTGCAAGTAGCATCTGATTCCTAGTGCCCCATCCCCTACTCTACTTGGATTTCAAAAACTACAAGAGACAGCAAAGCTTTCCATCTATCATCCTATTTCAAAATAGAACAAATCCAGAGCCCGGATCAGGGAAGAATAGAGGACTGAGAAACATCAGAAGGGAAAGCCTCTCCCACTGACACTGAATAACAGAACTAAAGAAAAAAACAAGAGATCTCTCACAAATGAGGAAAAGCCAAAAGAAGACCTCAGGCAATTCCAAGTGTACCAAAAACAAAACTCCTGAGAAATCAGACCTTGGTGCCCAAACAATGGGAGTCACCAATGACTGGCCCCAGAATATGACAGGGGTTAGGAAATGGTTGGAAAGAGTCAATAAGACTCAAGAAAAACAAGTTGCTACACTGAAAGAACTTGTAACAGAGATTCTGGCAATAAAAATTTTCATCCAGGAAATAAATAACAAGGTGACAAGCATGGAAAGCAGAATTAATCTACCTGAAGAAAGAATCTCAGAACTTGAAACCAGAACATGGAATTAACATGATCTGTAAAAAACATAGAAAGAAGACTCAGAAAGAACAAAGCCTACAAGAGATGTGTGATTATATCAAGAGGCAGGACCTATGCCTGTTTGGTATCCCAGAAGAAGAAAGGGAAAATGAGAACAACTTGGAACAAGTATTCTAGGAGGTAATCCAAGAAAACTTTTCCCATCTCACCATAGATGTGACCAGCCAAGCACAAGATATACAGAGAACCCCCACAAGACATCAAATGAGGAGACCAACCCCTAGGCACATAATTTACCTACACAAAGTAGGCACAAAAGAAAAAATCCTAAAGGCAGCAAGAGAGAAAGGTCAGACTACCTACCAGGAAAAACCAATCAGAATAGCAGCAGACCGATCAGCAGAAACACTACAAGCAAGAAAGGACTGGAGCCCTATATTCACAGTCTTCAAAGATAAACTATTTAAACCAAGAATTTCCTATCCAGCCAAGTTCAGCTTAATCAGTGATGGAGAATTAAAATCCTTCCCAGACATCCAATCCCTTAGAGATTATGCAGCTTCCAGACCAACTCTACAGGAGACACTTAAAAAGGTATTAAGCACAAAAGAAAGAAGAAAAAGATTGAGTACACACTTCCCAAGAGAAGAGCAGAGCACAGAATCAGCACAGAATACAACACAAAAGAAACTTGAAACATACACATACATTAACCCCAAAGCCAAAAGAAAACAAGCAAACAAAGGAAAAACTTTACGAGAAACTTATGACAGGGATAAACAATCATATTTCAATAATCAACCTGAATGTGAATGGACTAAATGCACCACTGAAAAGACACAGAATAGCAGACTGGATAAGAAACCATGACCCCATTATTTGCTGCATCCAGGAGACTCATCTCACTTCAAGGGACGCACACAGACTCAAAGGTTGGCAAATAAGTTTCCAGGCAAATGGATCACAAAAGAAGGCAGGAGTTGCAATCTTAATATCAGACAAAGCAACCTTTAAGCTATCAAAAATTTAAAAAGATGCCAAAGGACAATGCAGAGTGATAAAAGGTTCAATCCATCAACAAGAAATATCCGTCCTAAACATATATGCACCCAACACAGGAGCACCAGCATTTATAAAGCAACTGCTAAGTAAACTGAAAAAAGATATTGATTCTAACACTCTTATAGCAGGGGACTTGAGTACCCCACTGACAACCCAAGATAGATCATCAAGGCAAAAAATCAACAAGGAGATCCAGAACCTAAATTTGACACTCAACCAAATGGACCTAATAGATGCCTACAGATTATTCCACCCAACAACCACAGAATATACATTCTACTAATCGCCACATACTCCATGATCGATCACATCCTTGGCCATAAATCAACCATAAACAAATTACATAAGGCTGAAATCTTGCCATGCACATTCTCAGACCACAGTGGAATAAAAATGAATCTTGCCATGCACATTCTCAGACCATAGTGGAATAAAAATGAATATCAACAACAACATCATTTCTCCAAAACCCATAAAGACATGGACAATAAATAGCATGATGCTGAACAACTACTGGGTCAACACTGAAATAAAAGCAGAAATGGAACGATTCCTGGAAACAAATGAAAATGAAGAAACATTTTATCTGGGATGCCCTAAAAGCAGTTCTCAGAGGAGAATTTATATCTCTATGAGCACACATCAAGAAAATGGAAAGATCAGAAGCTGAGAACTTAACAAATAACCTAAGGGAGCTGGAATGAGAAGACAACCAAAACTGCAACTTTAGCAGAAGAATCTAAATCACAAAAATAAGAGCCTAAATATGGGACATAGAAGACAAAAATATCATAGAAAACATCAACAAAACAAAAAGCTGGTTCTTTGAAAGAATTAACAAGATTGATGGACCCCTAGCCAGAATGACCAAGAAAAAGAGAGAGAAAGCCCAAATAAGCACAATCAGAAATGCAAAAGGACCCCAAGGAAATACAAAAGATTATCACAGATTACTATGTACACCTATATGGAAACAAACTTGATAACCTAAATGAAATGGAGAACTTTCTGACATCACACAACCTCCCCACATTGAAACAAGAAGACATTGAGACTCTAAATAGAACAATAGCAACCCAGGAAATTGCTCTGTCATAAGAAAACTACCTACCAAAAAAAGCCCTGGACTGGATGGCTTTCCAGAAGAATTCTACAAAACGTACAAGGAGGAGCTGATACCAATCCTACTGAAAGTATTCCAGGCAATTGAGAAAGATGAAATTCTCCCCAAATCATTTTATGAAACTAACATCACATCACACTGATACCCCAAATGGGTAAAGATCCAACAAAGAAAGAGAACTTCAGGCCAATATCCCTTATGAACATAGATGCAAAAATCCTCAACAAGATTCCAGCAAATTGGATTCAAAAACAAATCTCAAAAATCATCCAGTATGACCAAGTAGGCTTCATCCCCAGGATGCATGGCTGGTTCAACATTAACAAGACCATAAATGTCATTAAATATGTCAACAGATGTAAAAACAAGGTAAAATCCAGCATCTCTTCTTGATAAAAACACCTAGATATAGAGGGAACACACCTCAAAATAGTAAGTGCCATCTACAGTAAGCCCACAGCTAACATATTGCTAAATGGACAAAAACTGGAAACATTTCCCCTAAAAACTAGAACAAGACAAAATTACCCACTCTTACCCCTCTTGTTCAATATTGTGTTGGAAGTCCTAGCTTGGGCAATTAGACAAAAGAAGGAAATCAGGGGTATCAAAATAGGAAAAGAGGAAGTCAAGTTACCCCTCTTTGCTGATGATATGATCCTATACTTTGAATATCCAAGACAATCTGTCAAAAACCTGCTTGTACTGATAAAGGACTTTGGCAAAATCTCAGGGTATAAAATAAACATGCAAAATACAGTTGCATTCCTATACACCAAAAACAAGCAGGCAGAGACCGAAAGAAAAAGCACAATCCCATTCACAATAGCCACAAAAAAGAAAAAAAAAAAAAAAAAAGAAATACCTCGGAATCTTCCTAACCAGAGCAGTGAAAGACCTTTACAATGAGAACTACATAATCCAAGAAGACACAAACAAATGGAAAAATATTCCATGCTCATGGATATGAAGAATCAGCATTGTTAAAATGTCCTATCAAAGGCAATGTACAGATTTAACACAATACCCATTTAGTTACCAACATCATTCTTCTCAGACCTGGGAATACAGAAATCCATATGGAAACATAAATGACCACGAATAGCCAAAACAATCCTTAGCAAAAGAAACAAAGCAAGATGTATCATACTTTCAGACTTCAAACTTTACTGTAAGGTTACAGTAATCAAAACAGCCTGGTATTGGTACAAGAAGAGGCACATAGATCAATGGAACAGGATAGAGATTCCGGAAGCAAAGCTTCAATTCCTCAACCAACTCCTCTTTGACAAAGCCTCCAACAACAACCATTGGGGAGAGGAGAACCTATTTAGTAAATGGTGCTGGGAAAACTGGCTCACCACATGCAGAAGATTGAAACAGGATCCCTACCTATCACCATACACAAAAATTAACTCCACATGGATCAAAGACCTAAACGTAAGACCTCAAACTATAAGAATCTTATAAAATGCAGGAAACACCCTTATGGAAGTTGGAACTGGCAACCAATTCCTATTCAGAACTCTACAGGCGAATACCTTAAGAAATAAGATAGACAGGTGGGACCTCATCAAACTAACAAGCTTCTGAAAAGCAAAAGAAACCAGGAAGAGAGCAGGGAGACAGCCCATAGAATGGGAAAAAAAATATTTGCCAACTGTATATCTGACAAAGGCCTAACATCTAGGATCTACAAGGAACTCAAACATGCTGAAAGGAAAAAAACACACAGCCCCTTTAAAAAGTGGACAAAAGACATGAATAGACACTTCTCAAACGAAAATATATGGGCAGCCAACAGATACATGAAAAGTGCTCAGCCTCACTCATCTCAGAGAAATGCAAATCAAAACCACATTGTGATACCACCTAACCCCAGAGAAAATGGCCATCATTAATAAATAAAACAAACAACAACAGATGCTGGCAAGGTTGTGAAGAAAAAGGAATGCTTCTACACTGCTGGTGGGAATGCAAACTGGTGCAACATCTTTGGAAGACAGTGTGGCAATTTCTGAAAGAACTAGCAATTCCCCTATTGGGAATATACCCTAAAGAACTCAAATCATTCTACAAAAAAGATACCTGCACACGTATGTTTGTTGCAGCTCTATTCAGAATAGCAAAAACATGGAACCTATCGTGTTGCCCCTCAAAGCTAGACTGAATAAAGAAAATGTGGTATATGTACACAATGGAATATTAGGCAGCCATAAAGAAGAAGAAATATATGGACTTTGCAGCAACTTGGATGGATTTGGAGTTGATCATACTCAGTGATCTCTTCCCAAAACAAAGAACAGAGTACCATATGTTCTCACTCATAAGCAGACCTTGAACAATTATAATACCATAAGAAAGCATTTGGCAGTAATGGGAAACTGTCAGGGGAGGGGCGTGGAGGGAAGTTGAGGGAAACTGCTAGGGGGGGCGGGACATACATCATCAACAAGGGTACCTGCATAATCAATGTTTATATCCCCAACACTGAATTGTACTCCACATCTTTATAACAACAAAAAAGAAAATATAAGAAAGTGGTTTCTTGAGATATCCTGGTGAAAATACTTTACAAACAACAATAAATTTAGATCATTATATAAACTTAGTTGATAAAATGTTGGTAGGGCTTGAGAGGATTGAATCCGATTTAAAGAGGTTCTGCTGTGGGTAAAATGCTTTTCTCCATGGAACAGTCAATCGTGGCAAATCTTATTGTTGTCTTATTTTAAGAAATTACCACAGTCATTCCAATTTTCAGCAACCACCACCCTGATCATTCAGCAGCCATCAATGTCAAGGCAAGACCCTCCACCTGCAAAAAGATTATGACTTGCCAAAGAGTGAAGCAATTGTTAGCAGTTTTATCAATAAGAATTGTAAAATTTAATGTATATATTTTTAATAGACATAATGCTATTTCACACTTAATAGACTACAGTATAGTATAAGAGAACTTTTATTTGCACTGAGAAACCCAAATATTTGGTGACTCACTTTATTGTGATAATTGCTGTATTGCAGTAATCTGGAATGGAACCTACAATATTTCTGTGGTATGGCTAGTAGTTACTATGTGGTCATTTTATGATTATGCATTGTAACATGTAGATATATTACATCCTCTCTTTCTACTATAAAAGTTGCCTTTATTGCTATATAAAATTACTTCATTTTAACTGTAGAGATCCTAGTATAAACTAACTTTATCTCTCTGAAAATAGACATTGAATATTTATTTTTAAAAGTTTTTTGTTTATATAAAATATTTAATATAAAGGTATTTATATTTTTGTATAATGTATATAAATTCCACAGCTCCTGTTGTAGTTCTTGAAAATTTTTTTTTTGTAAAGATGGAATCTCGCTCTATTGCTCAGATTGGTCTTGATCTCCTGGCTTCCAGAAAGTCCACCTGCCTTGGCCTCCCAAAGCTCTGGGATTACAGGTGTGAGTCACAATTCCCAATCTTGGAGTTATTGTAATTATGCTTAATTTGGGTTATCTATGCCTTCTCTTTCTCTGGATGAGTCTCGCCAGGGGCTTGTCAATTGCTTTCACATTTGGAAGAAATGACTTTTTTACTTTGTTAATTCTATTAACCTCTTCTCTCATTTTAAATTTATTACCCTTCAATTTATGTGGCTTAATGAGCTGTTCTTTTTCAGACTCTATATGAATGCTCAGGTTATGAACATTCTACCTTATGTTTTTTTCAATATGCATATTTTGGGCAATGTATTTCCCACAAAATAATGTTTTGTTGTACCCCACATGCATATATTTGGACTTTTCTGTCATTCAATTCACAGAATTTCTCATTCTCATTTCTTCTGTAATTGGGGGTCTGTATAAGAGGGTTCTTATTAATTTTTAATCATCCTGAAATTATTTATTTTTACTGATTTTTAACTGAAATGCATTAAAGCAAGAAAATCTAATTTATTATCTTTTCAACTCTGTAAACCTACTTGAAGTACTATGAGGATTTGGTCAATTCTGCAAACCATTCACGTGTTCCTGAAGAAGCATTCACATTCCTTAGTTTTTTAATGAGGTGATCTGTTTGCCCATTAAGATAAGTTTATCAGTTTTGCTTTTACCCCCCCTAAAGTATTATGGGAAGAGACGTATGTGAAAATCTTCCACTGGAAAATCAGATCTTTTTTTCAATTTGTGTCAATACTCTTCATATATTTTAAGACCTTATGCTGTATGTATACAAGTTTTAACATGTTATTTATTTATATATCTAATGTATATGTTTGGGGGAAATATCTTTATCTTTTATCAGATAAGAGGCCAGCTACACTACCTATGAATGGAATAAATAACTTTTCTCAGCTGATGTCAAATTTTTTCCACAGCTATTATTGACATTTTAATCTGATCTAAAATGTAAGAGTTCTAACAGCCTCAGATCTTCTTGAACACTTGGTTTTCCTAAACATCTTTATTTTGCCAGCAAAACTGATGCATTATTTTATTTAATTGTGGTCTTGATTTTCATTTTCTTTTTTTTTTTGAGTTGGAGTCTCACTCTGTCACCCAGACTGGAGTGCAGTGGGCTGCTCCCAGCTACCGCAGCCTTGACCTGCTGGGCTCCGGCGATCCTTCCGCCTCAGCCTTCCAAGTAGCTGGAACTACAGGCGCGTGCTACCACGCCCGGCTAATGTTTTTTGAATTATTGTAGAGATGAGGTCTCGCCAAGTTGCCCAGGCAGGTCTCAAACCCGTGGGCTCAGGCAATCCACTCACCTCAGCCTCTCAAAGTGCGGGATTACAGGCTGAGCCACCGAGCCCGGCTTCATTTTCCTTATTACTGAGTTTGAGCATCTTTTCCATATGTATCTCTTTCTGTGAAATGCTTCAGGTTTTCTTTTCATATAGGTTTTATGAGTTCCTTCAGGAAGTACTTGTCCCTTCCTTCCTTCCTTCCTTCCTTCCTTCTGCTGTGGCCCAGATTAACAAGGGTGATCAAATCTAAAAGTCAGTTAAGGGCTCTGATGAGGGTCCTATGAATGGAATAAATAACTTTTCTCAGCTGATGTCAAATCTCTGGGTCCTTGCTTTTGCTAAGTTTTCTGAAAAGTAGTTCTTCATTTTACTTTTCGAGTTTTTGATGCTGTATATGAGATTTAAAATATTTTATCCATCTCTCTTGATGGATTCCTGATTGATTAGAGATTCAGAATTAGAGACTGTTTTCTTAGGGTTGTCCCAATAGCCTATACCAATATTAATAGCATGAAGCTCTTTAAAACTTCAGAAAATCATTGTTGAGCCATTCCCAAAATACGGGTTTTTTTTTTCTTTAAGGACACTCCATTTTAGACTTGTCTGATTGTCAAAGTTCAGTGTTGTCAGTACTCACTATGAGGGGAGATAGGCAGAGAAATTAATAGAAATCACCCACATGGAAATCTATGAAGATATAATCACCTTGAGACTAATGCTGCTGCAGTGTTTCATAGGAGTAAACATGAATTGTTTGAGGGATTGGCAAAGTGGTAACTTCTGAAAATAAAATGATGTTGATCAACTAGTCCCCCTCAGGGTTTTGGCCATAGTTTTCCTTGGTTAATTCATTATCAGAGACTTCTCCCTGATTTTTCTCCACAGTTGTTCCCTTGTCCCTCTAAGAAGATGTTAATTTTCACATATCTGGGTTCTTAATGTCAGCATGAGATAACAGTACTAGACAATGGACACTTTAGTTGGAGTTGCAATGATGCTTTCCTTCTGAACCACATATTTTAAGCATACTGTGAAAAGGGGTTATGCCTGATTTTTATCTAAAAACATTAAAAAAATATTTAGTTAGACAATTCTGAAGTTTCTCCAGTACATGAGAATATAAATATGTGTTATTGTTTATTCAAAAACAGTGTTGCAGTGGGCTTTCAACAGAATATCAAAGCAAATAAAAATTATCCAGCTCACCAAAAAACCTCCCAAAATTCCAGAATAAACATTTTTAGTGAGCATGATTATATTAATCTAATTAAAATTTTGCTAAATTAATTATTGAACTGAGGAAGAAAATTTGATCTATGGAGACAAGAAGAAATATGGCTTTATTCTCTTAAATCAAACATGAAATATTTCAAACTTAAAATTTCTATAAATAATAATATCCTGTGTTCCAGAATGTGGTTCAGGATTTAAAACACTACAAATGCAGATGAATTCCTATGTACACCATCCCACAGCTGACAAAAATAACTACTGTCTTGAATCATGTCTCTCATTTTTCTGTTTTCCTTCATTCTTGCCTACATGTATATTTTTCCATGAAAATATACACTGAATGATTTTGCATAATTTTATAATACATGGTTGCATATTTTATGTCCTCTTCTGAATATTGTTACTACACTTAGAAGTAATTGATTAGATGGGCAATTACTGACAATGCTTCCCCCATGTTTAATCTTAAAAAAATTAGAGATTCAGAATGGCACTAAAAACATTTCTAACATCACGGCATTCCCCCCCGATAAATCCTTATGGAGATTCCTCTGTTGCAGAAGAAAGTTGTGAGGCATCAGATTAGCCATTGAATGCTCTTTGGGAAGAGGTAGTTCTCATCTTGGAAAGGGATAAAGTAAATCTGGAAAGAATTTTATTATTTTTCATCAGCACAAAAGGGCAGACAGTAGGGTAGCATGAGGAAATACGTTCAGCAATTCTCATTAGTCTTAGGTTTTTCTCAGGTCCACAAGCCAAACAAATGGTGAGACCATTGCTTAAGCAGTAAAATAACACAAAGCAACTCACCAACAAAAGGATACTGTGGGTGGCTTTGGTTTTGGGAGATGGCTGGGAAGAAAGGCTGGGGCTGTGCAGATGCTGGGCTATCTTTTGGTGTCTGTAGAGGAGACTCACCATGTAGACGCTGGTCCAGACCATGAGGACCACGCACAGCTGATCTCAAATCACCATGACACTTATAAATGCCATTGAACGGGGGAGTCCGCTCTGCTTAGTTTGACAGTATACTTGATAATATCTAACAATAGTGAAATTGGTACTGGCTCCTAGGCTTGTGATGATTCGAATGTAGACCAGCATGTTGATCAGTCAGAAGAAAAGAAAAGAAGGAAAAATGCATGTGGAGAGTTTAGATTTAAGCCACACCCATTTCGAATTCCTGGGGCTGATGGTGATGGCTTGAAATGTACTCAGGAGAGAGGTAGTACAGATGGAAAGACCCCGGCTAACTCTGTGTATGTACAAAATTATTTTACAACCAACCTCATTTATGAAATGTCTTGCTCCAAAGGGTGACATGATACTGGGTATCAGCTTGGACATGATGGTCAAAGCATTGACAACTGTAAGGTGCATGAAAATCAAATCTATGGGCTTCTTCAAGTTTGGTTGAATTAAGAAGGTGTATGCATATAACAGGAAGAGCAATGAATTTCCCATGAGCCCCAAACAAATTTGAGATATAAGCAAAACCTCAAAAATAGCATCACTCGGAAATATCATTATATTTTTATATATTTTACTTCGTTCAGCCTGGCCTTAATGAAACATAAATGTATTATAAGATGGAAGTTAAAATGAATGGACGAATAGGACAATAAACAGCTCAATATGAGGACGGGGTGTTGAAATGTAGAATTCTTCTGTATTTCAGATCCTGGATTTGGTATTTTCAGTGACTGGATTCCAGGAGATCATGAGAAGCATAGAGGACAGAAATAGCTGTTATGGAGGAAGTGGAATTTGAATGCTAACACCCAGCATTCTAGAATATTACATAGGGCATGTTTGACCTCTAAGAAAAAGAAATTTGCATGTTATTTGGATTTTTTTCTTCCGAGTGTTGGATTACTTTTTATCACCAAATCTGTGTGTTTCAAAATCTTACATTTTTATGGAACATATTAACTCTAACACATAAATGTATTGTGTGTTTTTGAAAATCTTTTTCATTCTATGACCACACCACCCTGAATGTGCCCCATCTCACCTAAAGATCTTTTTCAGACTTCTGGCTGTATTACACAATTCTCCCAAGATAGTAATCATTTTCAACATTTATCTAACAAATTTCTGGGTACAGCAATGTTCTCACTTCACATGAGACAACTGGCAGTAATCAGAAACATTTTGTCTAGAATGTGGCAAAAATCACTGCCTATACTTCATTCATATCTTCAATGTCAGCATTAAACTTTCCTCTACAAATCTCCTTCAAAGTGAAATATTCTTTTTGATTTACTATGCCTTTTGGTTGAATCCGCTCTAGGAAATTCATTTGACTTTTTCTACCGAATAGACTTTATTTAATCAGCAACCAATACAAGGATGCTGCTAGTGTTGTGTATGTTCATCAAAATTATAAAATGTGAAACTGGAGTAATAACTGGGTGAGTGCAAAGAGCCAATAGATTCACTTTTAGATGAACTCAAGTAAAACCTGTATTATCCCTTAGCTTATGCAGCATATGCCCCTACTCTGACTGAGAACCCTGATGGCATTGTGGATCCCAATGGGTCAGTGTTAATTCAGAGGCAGTATAAATACTCCTGAAATGAGTGAACCTCTTTATCCTTTACAAAATTATCCCTTTGGAATAGGATAGAAGAAGAAAATTTAAAAATTTTTGAATGTATTTGATTTATTCCTCAAGATGATATGGCTCTGGATCTAAGAATTGTCACATGGCTCAGGAACCATGATTCTTTATTATGGTGATTCAGATCATAACATTGTCCATTAGACACAGAGATTCCTTCACTCCTACAAACCAAGTAAGACTTTAGTAGTCTTTCCATTTTTACTCTGCTGGAACTTGTGGTTGGCCACCTGCCATAAAAAATCTCCACAGATCAAGTCATTGTGACTGCTCCTTGGCTCTATTGCCCAGAATAATCACCCACCTCCTTCCTGCCTCTGGCAGTTGAAAGTCCCCTGTTGTGTTGTGACACTCCAGTGTCCCATTCTCCTCAGGGAAACCCAGTAGCCCATATTAATGACCATATATCCCACTATCATGCCTGTTCTTCAGAGAACAGTCACCGCAGTACTTCTGAAGTATGATTACACTCTTTTCATCTGTGGATTTCCTTGATTTTTGGTAAAGCAGGTGACCTCATAACCTTACTGGGGGACATAGGGAGTGGGTGGTTAAGTTATAATGAAAACCCACTCTATTATCGAAATCTACCTTAACCTTTGTATTACTTTTCCTACAGTATACTAAGTATTGGAGGACATAAAAACAGATGTCATAATCACATTTTAAATACAAAGAACAAAAAAGTCAAAGGTAATAGGATAGAAAAAGATATAGCATGCATATTCAAATTGAAAAGATCTGGAGTGACTGTGCTTATTTGACAGAATAGACTTTAAGATCATTCACGTGTATTTAAAGAGACATCCCCAAAAAGGTAGTTATAGAAAGGATCAAAATATATTAAATTTGTATGCTTGAAAGAAGAATGAACAATGACAATATGTAAATATTCAACCAACAAGAACCTAGTGCACCTTCAGCAATATCAGACAAAACAATCTTGAAAGGAACAGAATTGCTGGACATAAAAAGAACATATCAATAATAATAAATATTTTAAATTGTGTATACAAATGAATATAGATTCAATATATGAATATGAAGTATAGAAAGACAGAACAATAGAAAGATGTAGGATACCACTAAGGTGAGAAGTTTTAACAAATCTTTTAGCAGTTAACAGAACAACAAACAAAATATCACAAAGATATAAAAATTTTAAGCAAGGCAATTCATATTCTAGACCTAACTGCTATTGAATAACAATTCCTTCAGTTACCCAAAATACCCATCTTTCTCTCTCAAGCACAGATGAAACACATGGTAACTGTAGCCACACAGCAAACACCGAAGTGTCAACAAGGTTAAAGAGTTTAAGTCACAGACTAAATTATCTGAATACAAATATGAATTATAATAAAATAAATAATTGAATAAGAAAAATTGACTCATATCTCAATATGTTCAAACTTAATAAATGTACTTCTCGGTAACCAGTTAGTGACAGAAAACTCTATTATAGAAATCTATCGTGGACAGTCCACCATGTAAATAAATGTGAAGACTGGATAAGAACCTTAGAAGAGAGCAATTGCATTACATTAGAATAGCAGAGTGAATCCTAAAAAGGAAGGAAATTGAATTTTGATACAGGTAAAAGCAGAAGTTCATAAAAAATAACCATAAAATGGAAAGGAGTAATATAATAATAAGTCAGTATTTTTGGATACGAGTAGTAAAACTAAGAAACTTCTAGTGAGACCGGACCATTCTGCAAAAGGAAGGCACAAAAGTATCAGTTTAAATGTTTTTGAAGATATTAATAGAACAACTGCAAATATAAAAAATAAATGCTAATTATGAGTAACTATGCAAATACTTTTGGAAACATAAGAGATATGTAAAAATTTCTAGAAGTCTTGACTTACCAGAAAAGTTAGAATGAAAGAAAGACATACATGTATAATGTTCTCCATGATGATATGAAACAGTTGGCAAAAAGTTTTCCAAAAGAAATCTCCAGGAATGCTTTGCTGGTGAAGTATGCCAAACACATCAGATACAAAAAAAAATCTACAGACATTGCCTGAGGATAGTCAAAGGGAGAACATCCATTAATCACATTATGAGACTAGTATAACCCTGGTAGCAAAATTCAGCAAAGAAAGTATGAAAAGGAAAATTATAATACTCTCTATTTCATGGCCCTAGATGAAAAATAAAGCCTACAAAAATAATTGTAAAATTCCTTCCACAGTATGCAAAAAGAATCAAACAACTGACCAAGAGAATTATCCCAAGGACGCAAGTTGAGTTTAACATTTGCGATGTTATCTGCATTACTACCCACACTATTAGATTAAAGAAGCAATAAATATATGATCACTTCAACATGTGCATAATATCATTTAATAAAATTCAACACACATTTACGATAAGAATTCTTAGTAAAGTCATGGTAGAATGGAATCATCTTACCTTGATTTTTACAAATCTTCAAAATGTCAAAAATATGTGTACTATTAAAGGTTAAACATTGAAAGTTTCTCCTTGAAAACAGAAAAAAATATAAATGTCTGCTATCATCATTTCTACTCTTCAGACTTTTGGAGTACCTAAGATTTATAGTAAAGAAAGAAAATAAAATGTATTGTATTTTGGGAAAAAGTAACACTTTTAAAAATCACTAGCAGAATACATGATTTTAAAGAAAAAAGTTATCCTATTATTAGCCAAATTATTAGAATTAGATTTTCAAGTTTGCTGAAATTAAAAGCAATTTGGATTTCTACAATATAAAAACAGTGTTAAAAATGCAATTAAAAGAACAAAACCATTAAATAGCATGAAATACAAAAATATGAAAATTAATACATAATTGAAGATGTGTGAAAACTCTAAGAGAAATGATGTTATAAATTAACTTTAATTTGATTGAAGCATTTTAATGAATATGAGGGTTCAATAAATTGAAATCAAAGGTGTAATCTGTAAGAATACAATGGTGTTGGAAAAACAAAAGCGAGTATGACTGTAGAGAAGAAAGAGAGTGTTCAAATGAGATTGAGAGGAAAATTATTAAATGTAAATGAATAACACAAAGTGTAGAGAATGAAGAAGACAGCATAAAAAAAAACATTAAATATGGGGGCTATAAGTAAATTGATGGAATCATGTAAAAATTTCTAGTTGTTAATAATAAAACAAAAAACCATAATACAACATAGAGTGTGTGATATAGTTTTAAATCAAGATGCAAGTTTACTGAAGACAATGAATAAGAATTGAAGACCAGTAAGAGAAATTAAGGTAAGAGAAATTAAGAACCAAGAAAGGGAAACCAACATAACATACTTCAGAAAAGGGGGAAAATGAAGAAAAAGAAATAGTGACAATAAAAACAAGAAAAGAGAAAATATAAGTATTATCACAACAAAAAAGCTATTAGAAACAAAAACTTGAAAAATTTAAGGTTTCTGTAAGAAAGCATAGAACGGGAAATGGAAATGCTGAAATAAAATATTTTTTTTCAACCTCCCTCGTTTCCAAGGCTGAGTGTTGCAGAATCCTTACTCACGACTGTCAGCTTCTCCGAGACAGTGAGGCATCTTGGAAAGGCTGCGCCTGACCCACAATGACTGTATATCAGGAATGAGACTGCAGGACTTCTCCCAATGGGACATCAATCACCGTGTCAGCTGTTCCCTCAATGATCTTGTTTACTGTGCATCATTTTTGATGCACCCAGAGGAGTAACACATCACTCTCTTAAACGCTAAATGATTCTCCTGGGAAATTAATTTAGCTTAGTAAAAGTGCAAAGTCACCTCTGAGGATGTTCAATTTTCCAAGCTGAACTACATCATTAAGTAAACATTAGGATCCAGAAAAGTGATGAGAAGTTACTTTTCACTCAACTGATGGTTATGACAGGGAGTGATTTAATTCAGCCATCATCACAGGCATCACTCAGGATTATAACAGACATGGTTCGCTATGGGCTCTACCTCTCCCTTTAAATTTTTTTGATTTAACTGTCCCCTAAAATGTTACTATTAACTATTTCATAATAATATATAAAATATAAAAATAGCAAAGGATGCTGAACACAATGGCACGTACATGTAGTCCCAGTTACTCAGAAAGCTGAGGCAGGAGGCTTACTGGAACTCAGGAGTTCAAATCTAGCCTGTGCAACATAGCAAAGACTAGTGTCTTAAAATAATATTAAAAATAATAGATATTCACTTGAATCTTGCTTAACCAATACAGTATTAGCAAAAACTCTGAAAGACTCTGTGGACCCTATAACTTACTATATTTCTCAGTTTCTCTTCAGGTTAGCTATTCTTGAAAGTTTTATTTATTATCTCCTGGGTTTTTCTTATAGATTTAATACATATGTATTTTTTGTTTATAACAGATATATAAACAAATATATATAGGGTCCTCCTATATATAATATGATATATATTATCTATTTTACATATGATATATAAATATGTCATATATAATATTATGTTATGTATATTATATATGAGGGGATCTAAAAAACAGAATTGATTTACAAAAATTTGTGTATTTATTCTTGCATGTTTAAACTTCAGTCACCTTCAGAGTACTCTCCGTTTCATGCAATACACCTATCAAGACACTTTTTCCACTGCTCAAAACAATTTTTGACTTCATCAATATTGGTGCTAAACTTTTAGTGCTCCTGTCTTTTTTTGTTTCAACTCTTCCACATCAGCAAATTTTTCCCTTTGAGAACATTTTTCATCTTCCACATTGGCAAAATGTTTTCCCTTTGAGGACTTTTTACATCCAGGGAAACAAACAAACAAAAAAAGTTGCACAGGGGAAGCCTGTATTATAAAGCGGCCTACCCACCAAAAGATAATTCAGGGTTTTGAGGGGGTTTCCAAAGGGAAACTTTTTGCTAATGTGGATATCATGTGTGTATGTATATATATATATATATATATATATATATATATATATATATATATATATATATAATGTGTGTGTGGCATTATGCTGTATGTCTGCCTCTCAAACTTGGATTTTTTAATAATTTACTTATGTATTATAGAGTTATGGAGTATAAATGAGGACTTACTAAATAAGAGGGCTGCATGCAGGTGAAGTTTGGGCTACTATGGCCCTCATTCCCTCTGGTAGTGGACTAGGTACCTGTTGTGTCAAGCTTGGATATTTTTCATCCTTAAAGATGTTTTTGTGAAAGTATGGAGGCTTAAATTTGCAGTTACAGTTAATTCACTTTTCTTGCTACATTGTGTTCCATTTTGTTAACTCACTATACAATTTTGTATTCTTCTTAAGTTGATAAATATTAGGCATTTCCTTACTTTTTATGTCCCCGAAAGTACACACACACGAATGTCATCATACACACACACACACACACACACACACACACACACACACACAGGCAGAGAGAAATAGGGTAGACAAAAAGGTGCAGAATTTCTGGTATTAAGGTATATGTTGTAGACTGAATATGTTTTCCTCCAAAATTCATATGTTGAAGTTCACATACTCACCAACATTAGATTTTTCCCAACTTTTTAATATTTGCTAATTAGTAAAATGGTATCCATTTATGGTTTTAATTTAAGGTTTATGACAACTGGAAGTGTAAAACCACTTAATTTTGTTCATTTTCCACTGTGGCTCAAAAGCCATAAGATATTACTCATAAATTTTGCCCATTGCTAAGCAGGAGTTTTGTATTTTTGTGCTGTTGCTGGTTAGTCACTTGATATATGTCCTTCTAGTTTGTGGCTTTTTTGAAATCTATTTTTAATTTAACATACTCATATAAATTAATATAATGCAATCATTCATGGTTTTGGTGTGTTTTCATAACATTAACATGTTTTCCTGTTTGGGGATGTAAAATAATGAAGTTCTACCTTCAAATTTAAAATTTTAGTTCTATTTAGAGTTAGGCTATGGACTCATAATGTGTAAACTCACAATGTTCTCACCACAATAATTAATACGACGAAGAGGAAAGAGCTGTAGAGTACAAATCCAGAAAAAAATTTATGAATTCTTGTGTTCAACCCCAACATGTACATTCATGGATATTTGGTCCTAATTAACTTACAAAAACCAACTTTAAAAAACCTGACCTGACAGGTAGAACTCTGCCAAATCCCATAGGCAAATGTGTGGGATGGCCATAAATAGCACTACAAGAACTACTGGGATGTATTGAGATGACACATGGTTTTACTTCTTTTATTTCATCAATATGGTAAATTGCTCTGACTGATATGTATTTATTTCTGTAACTATTTTGGATTTTTGTCTTGGGGACAGAATTAAGATACTTGATAAGTGTCTAATCATCCAGATTTTAATTTAAAACTTTGTTAAATGGAATCAGAGCAGCATTTTGTCTGCAGTTAATTTTGTTCCTCATAAGTACTGGACCCATTGACCCCAAATTATAAACTTTCCAGTTTGGTTGGTGGGATCAGGTACTATTTCCAGCCCTAGGGAAGTTCTGGGTGTTGTTTTCCCTCTAATCCCTTCAGGTGGCTCTTTCTCCACTTGCATGTGTTGATCAGTACTCAGCTGAATACTTGAGGTCTCCTGCACTTCCCCGGAGTCCTCTCTATATACACAGCCTTCTTCTCAACAATGCTCTACCGTGTGAACTCTGCCACATTGTTATCCCTGCACATAGCCTCTCTCTGCTGCACTCAGCCTGAAGTGCTTCCTCTCCTGTGGCCTGGAGACCATCTCTAGGCAGTCATCTGGGGCATTCATAGAGCTCACTGCTTGCTTTTGCCTCTGTAGAATCCATTTTCCACAGCCTGATGGCCAGTGTTTTAAAAACTGCTGTTTCATATATTTTGTTTAGTGTACTAGTTGTTTCAGGTAAGAAGAAACTATGTTCCCTGTTCCTCCATCTTTGTTAGGACCTAGTTTTCTCTTGCTATCTCTATCCACTCCCCCACATTTGGGCTACAGTCAGTAGGTGTCTACCAGGTTACATGTCTGCACACAATACAAATCACGCTGGATAGATGTCATCCTGGCCCTCTGTCTTGGACACTAAACTCTAAGAAACCGTTTCCATGTTTCCATTTCCAATGAACCATGGCGGATTTCCCCTCTTTGAGTGTCTCTGATTGAGACAATCACAGCTGCCTGAAGTCAGAGACAAGCTATGGGTCTCTGTTGTTCAGACTCCTGTGGGCCACTCCAGGGCCAAGAACCCTTTTTTTGCCACAACCCTAAGCAAGGCCTGGTTCCTCCTTTGCTGGCTCTACATCTGCTTCTCCAGCACCTTCTCTTTCTCAGTGAGGACCTCACTGTCCTGAAGATGATCCAGCCCCATTCAGACCCACCATCCTGGTTGCCATCGTATTCCTTCACAGAGTCTGCACCTGGATAGAAGGGAGAGCTGCAGACTCAGAATTTCAGGATCCCCACTGAGTTAAAGCAATAATTCTGAGGTGGAGATATTGCTTCTTGTCTTGTGTCTGTTGCTTAAACCACACACAGGCCAGGTACAGTGGTTAATGCCTATAATCCCAGCAACTTGGGAGGCGGAGGCGAGAGGGTTGCCTGGGGTCAGGGTTTCAAGACCAGTCTGGGCAATTTGGCAAGACCTCATCATCTCTACAATAAAAATGGGCATGATGGTGCGAACCCATGGTTCCAGCTATTTGGAAAGCTGAGGCGGAAGGAACGCCCGAGCTCAGCAGATCGAGGCTGCAATGACTCTGATTATGTGACTGCATTCCGGCCTGGGGAACAGAGTGAAACTCCAACTCAAAAAAACACAAACACAAACAAAAAAATCCTAATACACGCATGCACACACATACGCACACACACTCCAAGGCAAACAAACCCTTTTCAGAGTTGAATTAATTTGGGTGCCCTCAAATAATGTATCTTCCACAATCCCATCCTGAGCATCCATGTTTTAAGAACCTATTATTTCCTAGTTTCTGTTTTTCTTTTTTTTAAATTTTATTTTATTCTAGAGATTTGGGGTACAAGTAAGGATTAACTGCACAGGTAGGCTAGATGCAAGTGAAGTTTGAGCCTCCAACTGACCCTCTATTCCCTTGGATTGTAGTTTCTGTTTTTCACTGAAATCCTAGATGGGGTCCTAACCTGTCCATTTTTATATTCATCCTTCTAGTAATCAAACAGAAATCATCCATACATTGTCAGAAGCTGTGCATGATGCTAGAGGTGTGGAGGTGGGTTGGGCCGATTTCTTACTTTCAGAACTTTTGTGGTAGAGCTATGGAAGAAGAGATTTAGCTGGAAATGTGAAACAGAAGAAATAGGAAGTGATGAGGAGAAGATATGAAATTTTTCAATCATGCAGACTTGGGATTCATGTTTTTTCCCATACAATGTCTGTGTAACCTTGGCCAAGTCACATGACTTCCCTGTGCCTTGGTATTTTCATTAAAATAGTGATTACTTTTAATGTACAGTTCATGTCTCTAAAATTTTTTTTAACACAATTACAGGAATAATTAATGTCCTTTCTTCTGGGGCTATAATCCAAATGACTTGCTTTAATGATGAAAGTCCTGTGAAATCTAGGGATTTACCTAGAAATCTCATCTCAATGTTGTATACAATGTCTTCTGAATTTGAGTGGGGTTGCTGCCATAAAAAGATTCTTGTTCTATCCTGTTCCGGCTGCCTGGATTGCTTTCTCCTCTTCTTTTTGTCTAGTTATTTCTCATCAATCTTCTGACATGGCCATACTCTTCAGTTTTATTTGTTTTTTTGCATTTTTAGGAATCCCTTCTGAGACATTCTCATTTCTCCCAAGGTAGATTACAGTTCCATGCTATATTCTCTGATAAATCTCTTAATTCTCTTATGGAACACATATCACAACTGTATTTTAATATCACAGTATACAGGAATTTTTTTGGATAGTGGGCCCCTTGTAGTATAGGCTTCTCCTACTAGGTAAGTGTTCTAGGAACCCATTGTCAGAAGTGTACCAGCTAGTGTTATTGTGAGAGGCTGCATTCAACTTCAGTGAATTTATTGGGGAGATTCTTTCAATGCATTTGCCCATTTCATGATGGATGATTTATGAGTGCCCTTGCCCACACCACACTGAGTGTGCAGTAATTTTTGATAAAAAATGGCATTACCCCTATGGCTCACCCTCCCTATTCACTCAATCTTGCCCCAAGTGACTTTCTTTTGTTTCCCAGTTGAAGAAAAGTTCTCAAAGGGAAATGATTTGCCTATGAGGAAGAGGTGAAACAAAAAATGGCAGAAGGACTAAAAGGCATCAAAAATGACAAGTTAAAAAACTGTTTTGAGCAGTTGACAAAGCACCTCAATAGGTGTAATGCATCAAACAGAGAGTACTTTGAAAGTGATTAAAGTTTAAACATGTAAGGAAAAATACACAATTTTTGAGTGGCTAGCAAAGTTTTTTTTTTTTTTTGAGTCAGTTTCACTCTGTCGCCCAGGCTGGAGTGCAGTGGCACACTCATGGTCACTGCAGCCTCGATCTGCTGGGCTCAGGTGATCCTGCGTCAGCCTTCTAAGTAGCTGAAACTACAGGCATGTGCCATCATGCCCAGCTAATTTATTTATTGTAGAGATGAGGTCTCGCCAAGTTGCCCAGGCTGGTCTCGAACCCGTGGGCTCAGGCAATTCTCTCACCTTAGCCTCCCAAGTGCTGGGATTATAGGTATGAGCCACTGCACCTGGCCACACAATTTTTGATAAATAAATTTTAGGGCTTTCCTTTTGGTCTCCCCTTGTAAATAATTTTATTGTTTTTTAAAAAATGTGGGGTGGAATTCAGGGTTAGGTACATGTGTGGTCATTGTATAGGTAAAGTGTGGGTACCCTTACTGATGTTATGTGCCTCCCCACTGGTAGTGCCCCACTACTGCCAATCCCTTTCTTATAGTATTATAATAAATATTCAGGGTCCACTCATAAGTGAGTACATATGGTACTCATATCTTTGTTTCTGTGATTAATCACTGAGTATTATAAACACTAATTCCATCCAGGTTGCTGCAAACTTCATAATTTTGTTTTTATTTATGGCAGCATAATATTCCATCATGTAAATACACCATATTTTTTTTTTAATCCAGTCCACTCTTGATGGGCACCATGGTTGATACCATGTTTTTGCTATTAATTTTATTGCTGTCATTTGCTAAAATATAAACTCAATGAGTACAAGGTCTTCAAAGATGCCCCACACATTATTATTAATTAGTGGATGATTCTAGATTCTTCCTGATACTCCTGCGTGTTTCTCTGGGGATGCCTAGACAAAGTTTATTGACAGAACTAAATGAAATGTTGAATATGAAACATACATATATAAAGTACCAACAGTAGTTAGCATTCCAGATGTTCAAATAAATTGCATTTATCATCATTTTTATTCATATATGTCATAAAAGAGAAATGTTTTGTGTCACAAAGGAGGACTAGAATTAGAGACAACTGGGTCTGTTTTTTGATAAAATTTTCGCAGAGGAGTTGGTATCAGAGAGGAACTTGAAGGAGTATAATTTTGGTATTAAATGTGAGATGACATCAGGGAAAAAGGAAAGGCCAAATAAATAAATGTCATGATTTAGAGTGCATGGAGGTTGGGATGGGGATTTGACTCACCACACGATCTGGACCAGCTTCTGAAGGGTCCTATAAATGGAACTAATGAGCTGGGATTTTGTTCTGCAGCACCAGGTGAAATCTCTAGCCCTAGACTCTGACTTTAGAAAGGGCAGAAGCCTTTTATTTGGTGCTACCCAGCGTATAGTCAATGTTCACAGAGAAGTTCTCTAAATTTCCTTTTTTGTATCACCTCTACCACCTTTATTATTTTAGAGATGTGGGTACAAGGAAGGATTAGCTAATGCAATTAGACTGCATGCAGGTGAAGTTAAGGCCTCCAAATGGCTCTTACTCTCCTTGGTATAGGGCCAGGTACAAATTGTGTTGTTGTGTGCCTCTCCTCCCCTGGCAGTGCCCAGCGACTGCTGATTCCTCCTGTGTGCTAATGTGATTAATGTTCAGGTCCCACAACTGAGTGAGAACATGTGGTATTCAGTATTTTGGTTCCGTGATAGATTGCAAAGCATGATGATCTCCAACTCCATTCAATTTGCTGTGAAGTCCACGATTTTGTTCTTCTTTGTGGCTGGGACCAACCCTACTGTTCATTGATAGTTTGCAATTTTCTTAAGAAACTTCAAATCAATCCAAGCTAAGCAGGAACTGCCTTCTCCAGCCAGATATGTTGTTGTCCTTCAGTTAGATACATTCCTGGCCCCATCCCCATATTTATTGAGGTATAATTGACAAATTAATATTGTTCATAATTAAAGTATAGAACTTACATTTTTGATGTTACATTGTGAAATAATCACCACAACCTAACTAATTAACATATTCATTACCCCAGATTATTGCCTTATATTTTGAGATGAGAACACTTTATATGTATTCAGAAAATTCCAGGTAAATGATTACAGTATTGCTAACTATGGTCACATGGCTATACATAATTCTCCAGAGAACATTCAGCTTGTGTAACAGAATTTGGAGACATTGACCAACATCTCCCCAGCCCTGGAAGCCACCATTCCATTCTAGTTTATTCTTTTAAGAGTTTGACTATTTTAGATACATCATATAAGTGAGATCCTGCAGCAATTGTTCTTCTTTGACAGGCTTTTTTCACTTAGCATAATGTCCTCTAAATTCATTCATGATATTGCATATGGCAGGATTTCCTCAGTTTTAAGACCAGATATTACTCCATTTTATGTATATACCTGATTTTCGTTATCCTTTCATCTATCTTTGTTGTTTCCATGTTTTGTGTACCTGTAGATAATCCTGTAATGAACGTTGATATACTGATTTCATTTATTTTGAGTAGGTACCCCCATGTGCAATTGCTGGATCTTATGTTAGTTCTATTTTTAAATTTTGAGAAAACTCCATACTGTTTTTCATAAAGACTGTATTAATTTACATTCCCAGCAATGGTTTGCAAGGGTTCCCTTTTCTCCACTTTCCCACCAACACTTGGTTGTCTGATAATAACCTTCTATTCTCAATCTTCTGCATGTGGTCAGCCACCTTACCAGCACCATTTACTGAATAAGTTCTCCTCTCCCAAGTAGTGGGTGGTGGAGGATGAGTTGGTTGAGAAATTGAGGTTTTGCTTCTGGAATCTCAATTCTATTCCATTGGTCTATATGCCTGTTCTTGTACCAGTACCAGGCTGTTTTGATTATTGTAGCTTTATAATAAAGTTTAAAGTCTGGGAGTGTGATACCTCCTGCTTTGTGTTTTTTGCTGAGGATTGTTTTGGCTGACGGCATTGGTGGGGCCAGCACGAGCCTGGTGTCCCAGGGGTTCCCCTGCCCTGGGCCCCTCCTCTTACCATACTCCTTCACCTCAAACTCAGTGGAGAAGAACTCCTGTGGTGCATTTTTGTAGTAGGCTTTGATCTTCCACTGCCCTAGCCTGCAAGGAAGGTGGGGAGTGGGCAGGCCAGACCTTGGTGCCCCCCACCCTTTCTCCTGGGATGAGGCAGCCTTGAACACCCCCCAAGAGCCTGACATACTTTACCAGCTCTGGAATGTTCCAAGACAAGGGTGAGATACCATTCTGGTTGTGAGAAGACAAGGAGTCCTGCTCAATGGGGATGGGGATGCCTTCAGGGTTCTGGCAGGGCACAGGAGGAAGGGGTGTGAGTCAAATGGCTTTCAGAGGCCGGGCTTAGCCTCTTCACTTCCCTGACCTCTCTGTGCCTGGACACTTTCTGCAACATTTCCACAGTGATGTGGTTAAGAACATAAGCCTAGGTTCAAATCCCTGCTGTGTCACTTAAAGTTGTGTGACCTTGGGCAAGTTACCTAACCCCTCTGGGCGCTACGTGCATATCTAGAAAAAGGTAATAATGACTGGGTGTGGTTGCTCATGGCTGTAATCCTGGCACTTTGGGAGGCTGAGGCAGGAAGACCACTTGAATCTAGGAGTTCGAGACCAGCTGGGCAACATAGTGAGATCTCATATCTACAAAAAGTCAAAACATTAGCCAGGTGTGGTGGTGCATGCCTGTAATCCCAGCACTTTGGGATGTGAAGGCAAGAGAATTGCCTGAGCCCAGGGCTTCCAGCCTGGTCAACATAGTGGGACTTCATCCCTACGGTAATAATTTTTTAAAAACTAGCTGGCTAGGCAGTGCATTCCTATAGTCCCAGCTACTTGGAAGGCTGAGGCAGGAGGACCATCTGAGTCCAGGAGGTCAAGGCTACAGTGAGGCATTAGCATGCCATTGCACTCTAGTTTGGGCGACAGTGAGACACAGGCTCAAACAGAACAAAATTAAATTAAAAAGAAAAATAAAAGAAAAAGACGGGAGGAGGGGGCAAGATGGTGACGGGGCAGCCTGGTCTATGAGACCCTCCGCAAAGGAGAACGCAGAAGGTCTCTGGCTCTCTCCCCGGGGGCTGCGGATCCCATCGCCAACAGCCTGCTGTTCACACGGAGCTCAGCCGTCACCACCACTGAAGCATCACGGTGGTCTGGACAATCCCTGAAGCTGCAGACGGAGCAGCTGCCACTGCTGCCACCGCTTCCGAAGAGGCCATTATACATCGCGCCACCTGTGCCTGAGGCGATCCACGACTTCAGACCCTGAAGCCCCTGAAAGCAAGATCTGCTGAGATCGCAGCCATCTCTACGGCCACCATGATGTCCTGCCAGGCCGTGGGTCTCCTCCTGTGTGCCCGAGGCAGGCTCCCATCTCCGGCCTCTGTCCGGCTCTCTGAGCCGGCTCTCTCCCGGCTCTATCCCCTTTGGGGCAAGTGGCTGGGACAGACCATCTGGAACGGTGAGATAGCACCACCTGCTGGCGATTCAAGGTAACAACACCGAAACGGGCAAAACAAGCTTGAAAAACACACACAGGCTAGATTTGAGTGGTGAACTGGGTGGTGACCTGAAGTGCCTTTCACAGCAGGCCAGGGGCAACTGACCCTAACTGTGAACAAATTTACCAGCCTGAGAAGACAGATAGAAATCAGAGCTGAAAGGACACTGGACTTAAACGAAAAGTCTCAGAATGTGTTTGATTGGTTCTGTTAGTTTAAT
>CAUYQG010203547.1:0-14361 GCA_963574415.1 Tarsius wallacei | reverse complement strand
TTCTCAAAGCAGCCTGTTCAAGGACAGTCAAGATCTAAACTTCTGGAAAGGAGACACCATTGCCCAAGAGCCACGATACATACAACAAACCCACTGCACAATATCTAACTTCCTCAAGCAAAACTGGCAAATCTGAATGTTCCCAACTTTATGAAAAGAAAAAAAAACCCCACAATGTTGATGATCTTATGACTTGAACTATATACATTGATGTACATTCACCACAGCTTTAGAATTAACTCCTTTAGGATATTGTCGGTTGTCTACTGATAAGTTCTGATCTGGCCCTCTCATCACCAGGCACCTGTGGCAAAATACAAAAAGTTAAACACATGCCCATTCATATGTAGAAGTTTTTAAAAAATGTTGATCTCATAAAAGTAGAACAAAAGGTACAAGAGGCTGGGAAGGGCAGGGGGGAATGGAGAAATAAGGAGAGATTTATTAAAGAATACAAAATTACAGTTAGATAGGAGGAATGAATCCCAGTGTTCTATAGCACTGAAGGATGCCTACAGTTAGTGATAGTATATAGTTTCAAAAAGCTGGAAGGAGGATATTGAATGTTCTCAACAAACACACAAAAAATAAATATTTGAGATGGTGGATATGCTAATTATCCTGATCTAATGTATGTATTGAAGATCACTGTATACCCCATGAATATGTAGAGCTATTATTTGTCAATCAGAAGTAAAGTTAAATTTAAAAAAATGAATTACTACCTTTGACATCCCAATGCTGACCACAGAACATACAAGCTCTTTCTAAAATTAAACACAAAATGTGGCTTGACTTCCATATCCCTTCTCTTAAGTAACCACAAGATGATGAAAGTAGTCTTAGTTTCCTAGTGCATTTTAGTAGACAATCACAATTGAATCCATACTAGACTTATGACAATATGTAAAACCAAATTTCTCCCTAATCATTAGCACAAAAAACTAGTTGAATTCAAATGGTCTTTAATGTCAAAAAGAATTCAGTCATAAACCTCTCAATTCCCATCATTCTTAATCTTTTCAAGGACACGGCTGAGTTTACAATGGCCCTGAAACACCTCTCCACGCACCCTGTCTCCCACACAAGCACACACAAAATCTCATAGCAAATAAGGCTGGAGCTGGGGTTCGATCCTCATTTATCTGACCCAAACACCCAGACTCTTTCCATTGCACCACATTGCTACATGTCATAGAGGCCAAAAAAAAAAAGAGAGACAATTACCATAATAGCTCAAAATAATCCTTGATGAGAAAAAATATTTCAGAATCATTGGTCTATACTGCTGAGATAGCCCTTCAGAGTTTTAATAAACTTGGGAACCTGATAAACCCATGTAGCAAAATAGATGCAAACATTGCTGTGATAAAGAGATGTCCTATACTATTACAATATTTTGCAAGGCTACAATCATTAATAATGTGAATATTCGCAGGTAAGTTATTGCTGAATTGCTGGTCTTGCATGAGCTGTACAGTAAGTCCTTTGAGTACCACCTTCCAAACAGGGACACTGTTAGGATGGGTTCAGATAATCCATTCTTGTTTATCAAACGGCCATCTTTTAGCACCTAAAGAAAAAGTGGGGAAAGTGCGGTCAGCTTTATTAAAACACACATTATGAGCAGACTAGTGATTTCAAAATTATCCTAGATATAATAGGTGAACAAGTCCTCCCTGCTTGGGGAGGGAGAAACAAGCAGACCAGGCAAAGGACAAGTATTTTCCACGTAACGAAGACTAGAGCAATTCAAGAAGGCACAAGGTTGAGTTTCAACAATCAAATGTAACTGGTAATGAAATCAAAATCAGCAGCCAAGATTCACTGAGCTCAATTATGTGCAAGAGAATCAGGAAACAGAAAGGTAAATAACACACCCTTCCCTCAAGAAGCCTTTAAGCACCATAGTTGCCTCAGGTGACACTGAGAAGATTCTAAACATAGAGATATCAGGACCTGGTGCAGCGGCTCGCCCTGTAGTACAGTGGCTAATCCCAGCACTTTGGGAGGCCTAGGTGGGAGAATTGCTTGAGCCCAGGAGTTAGAGACCAGCCTAGGCAACACAGTGAGATCTCATCTCTACAAAATATTAAATAACAAGACAGGCTAGGTGGTGCTTGTTTGCAGCCCCAGCTACTCAGGAGGGACTACGCTGTACTCCAGCTTGGGCAACAGAGTAAAACCCTGACACACACACACACACACACACACACACACACACACACACACATACACACACACACACAGAGGGAGAGGGAGAGGGGGAAGGGGAGGGGGAGGGGGGGAGGGGGAGGGGGAGAGTCAGTATTTGAGTATATCAGAGAGGGAAACAGATAAATGCTTAGAAGGTCTGAGAAGGAAAAGCTGAACTGGCCTGCTATCCAAAGTGAGACACAACCTGCCATAAAAAAGAGCAGTCAGGAATTTCTTCCTGGTGTTGTATGGCAGAAGACATTGTGGGGCATGGAAATTGAAGAAGCAAAGGCTCTTCTGAGACAGAAGTTTGTGTGACAGGTCTAGCTAGCATGCTTTCTAGTCTGTTTAGAACGAGTGGTATGTTGGAACCAGTAGTGCCCTTGCTTATGAGAACAGGTTGTTAAACTCTCAGGAACTTTGACAGCTGCTGGTTAGACACATCTATTCTTGGAATTGATCATGGCAGGAATATTTACACCAGGAAAACTGGCAAACGCCACAGATCGAGGGTTTTCTTTTCTTCCTCGAGAGGAGGTTGTTAAAATTTACAGCACACCACTGGCTAAAGTTGAAGATCAGTAAAGACGAGAAAAAGTCAAATGATCATAGGAAGGTGGGGATCAGGTTGTGTAAGTTGTGACTCTGTCCTGAAGCCTCAGAGGATTCTCTGTAAGGGAGTAATGTGTACAAAGTAATTGAACAAAAGGAGAAGAAAACATGAGTAGACAGACAACAAAGAGAACAAGAATAAAAGAAGATGAAGCCATCAGTGTGGGAAGGACAGTTTGGATGGAGAAGAAATTAGAAACTGGGAAAACAGACACTTTATAACTGGAAGAGAGGAGCTAAATATCCTAGAAAACAACTATTGTGTTTCACTGTTCACAAGGTGCCTTCACGTGCATTTTTATATTTGATCATCACCCAAATCAGTGAGGAAGGTTATTCTATCAGTAGGGAATTCAGAGGTTGAGAAATTTTCCTGAGATTCCATAACTAGTTAGTTGCAGAGACCAGCCTCTGCCAGTGCTTCTAACAATACACCAGAGCTATCTAAGGTGCTAAAGCAAGATGATTCCACATTTGTGGGCATGACCAGTAACACTCCACCTTTTTTTTTTTGAGTCAGAGTCTCGCTCTATCACCCAGGCAAGAGGGCAGTGGTGCCACCGCAGCCTTGGCCTTCTGGGCTCAGGCGATCCTTCTGCCTCAGCCTTCCAAGTAGCTGGAAGTACAGGCATGCACCACCACGCCCAGCTAACTTTTTATTTATTGTAGAGATGAGGCCTTGCTGAGTTGCCCAGGCTGGTCTCAAACCCGTGGGCTCAGGTAATCCTCTCACCTCGGCCTCCCAAAGTGCTCAGAATATAGGCATGAGCCACTGTGCCCAGCCTACACTCCACCCTTTTAGTATAAAACTAAAGGTGGGGTAGGGGGAAGATTATACAGTAAGTGTGTTGAAAGCTCTGTGACAATGACCTTCTAAGATAATGCGTAAATATTTGTTGAGGAAGTGTCCACTGGTAAACAGAACTGGGAAAATACTCAAAAAGACATTGTATGACATGCTCACAATTTTTACATTTGTCATCTACGATATGATAACTAGTCTCTCTAGAAGGGCCATCCTCTGCAAGGTCTCTAGAGAAGGAAGCACTAAAATAATCAAGAATTGGCTATGATTTATTTGGCTTTTTTTGAGAAAAGGAGGCATCCTGGCCCTACGTGTCTTTAGGTCATCAGCCCTAATGATGAGAAACACATTGCCTCAGGCGACCATGGCTTCTTAGAAATCTTTTCTAGAATGCCTATTTCCTTTTGTTTGAATTCTGTTCACAAACAAACTTCTGATTCATGCTTTGGACTCTTGAGAGGATTTGCCAGTAAAGAGCCTTCTTGAGAAGACAGTTGATTGTTGTCCAGCCAAATGAATCTAATTTTTAAAATAATAAATTGGTATTCTCCTCCATCCATCTTTGAGTCTGGTTTGTATCTGTTCGTTAGAATCTGATTAACTTCAGGGAAAGTCATGCCATAGAGAATCTACACATGTGAAATAAAGACCTATAGCACCCTGACTAGGATGCCCCCTCTAAGGAATTGCTATACCAAAGACCTTGCCTGCCAGCTGTCAAAAGCCTCTTTTATATCTTGCTTGGTGTAACACAACCTGTATCTCATTTCCTGTTTCTGAAAGTGAGCTGGAATAGTAGGTAAGACAAGATTCAAATGATAAGTATACCAAAAGTGCCTAATTTAAAAGATAGGTGACATCCCTCCTGTCTCTTCTCCCTTCCATCCAAGAAGAAGAAGCCAGAGATGGGAGAGAACATGACAAGTTCAGAGAATTGTTCAGATTTGAGAACTACAAACACTACAGACTTAAGATTAACTCTATAGCGTAAAAGTCAAACATTCTGTCTCCTGTATCAATCACTAACTGCTCCCAACTTCCTGAAACCATTTAGAAGAAAAATTTCAAAGAAAGGAGGAGGCAGCTGTAAACTAATTCCTTTCTGCTCTCCATCTCCTCATCCACTATCCTCATCCAACTTCTTCAAATGCTTATGTGGTTCAGAGCGGCAATAAAATAGCATTTCTGGTTCTGAACCTTTAACCTGGTCCAGAAAGCTAGCCTCTTTTATTTTCCTCCTCCCATGGATGGGGTAGTTTCATGAGGTGAATGTCCAGTCCTACTCTGGGACGATTCTTCAAAGAGATAGATTTCTATGAGTATGTAAAATGAAAAAAGCATCAAAGTGGTACCCAGAGAATTCAATCCTGTGCTTAGTTTAAAAATGGCTGGGCTTACAGGGCATAGCGCACCAACATGACCAGACTTTATGCTGTCCTAAGTTGACTTTTGTGACCTTGCTTTCTCTCTGTCACTTTCTTGAAATGACCTCAGGTATTTTTTGTTTATGTACACTAGCTTATGCCAGTCCAGCCACTTTTTAACTACTGGGTTTTTAGTTCCTCACTTTGGATCTGAACATGATTTTCTATAGTTGACAGTTAAGCTTTTATTCTAGCCACAACGTGCTTGTGAGATTCTACCTATCTGGGTTCTACAGCCAAGGATTCCTTTCTCTAGATTTCACAAACTTAAGGCTGCACTGTATGTTAAATTGTTGCTTTCATAGACTTATAAATTTTATATATATTCCAAACTGATAATACAGGCAGATGCAAATATATGACTACATGCAGTCTGCAATTTTCAAGACTTCTTTGCCTGATGACTCAGATAAAGTAACTTGGATCCTATTTTCTACAACACACCCCCCCCCGTCTCTCTCTTTCTCCTTCCTTCCTTCCTAGCCAGGTCTCCAAGCTGAAGTGGAGTATAGAGAGGCCCAATTACAGCTCATTGTGGCCTCAAACTCCGGGACTGAAGTGATCCTCCCACCTCAGCCTCTCGAGTAGCTAGGACTACAGTAATGCACCACCATAACCAGCTGATTTTTAAATATTTTGATGTTTTATTGCCCAGTCTGGTCTTGAGGTTCTGGGCTCAGGTGATCCTCCTGCCTCGGTCTTCCAAAGTCTGGGATTAGAGGCATAAGACACCATGCCTGGCCCTATTTTCCTTTTATAGACATGCAGTGATTTTACACTAGTTATTGAAACCCTGCCTCTGATTGTCACAATTCAAAGACATTAATACCCAAACCGGTGGAGTGTGTCCGAGTATATATACGTGTGTGTGTGCACGTGCTGGATACTAGCAGATAGAAACCTGCAAGGGTCATAACTCTAATTTGAAAACAGCTTAAATTGTGAACTAATTGGTTACAGCCACTATAATTTGTGAAATAAATACCTAATTTTCTGTTTATCTCCATATGTAACAAAATGAAATTAAAAGTCTATAAACAAACATTCTTCAATGAATAGTATCTTTCACTCATAGTTCTAGGTATGCTGGTTATTGTTATTCCAGTGATATGTCATCAATTTAGAATTAGTTGCTATAAGTTGCAAAAATGGCCACAAAATGTTCTCCTTCTTTATCCATGCCCTTTTGAAATACAATTTTTTTTTTTAGTTTAAAAACAAGGTCTTGCTATGTTGCCCAGGCTGGTCTTGAACTCCTGGGCTCAAGCAATCCTCCTGCCTTAGCCTCCCAAAATGCTGAGATGACAGGCATGAGCTACCACATTCAACCTACGGTGTTATTTTACAGCTCTTCCTTTTGAGATGTCTGAGTCATTTGTCTCTCTACTCCTTGAATCTCCACTGTTCATGTGACTTACTGTGGTCGATGAGACAATTGCATACTTGGTGCAAGGAGAGTTTTGCAAAGAACTTGCCTATTGTGGCTTTTCCTCTTGATGCTCTTGAACTCATTCAACTAGCATGTGACCAAGCATGGGTTGGCTAAAAAGAAGAGTGACCATAAGGAGAGATGGTCCCTACAAATACTACAGACTTAAGATGAACTCTACAGAGCAAAAGTCATTCATTCTCTTGTATCAATCTCTGTTTCCAACTGCCTGAAACCATTTAGAAGAAAATTTTCAAAAAAAGGAGCAAGTAGCTATAGACTAATTCAACTAGTCATCTCAGTTGCCCAAGACAAGACTATCAACAACCAGTCAGCCCAATCAACCTGCTAGCCAATGACAGATGTAATGAGCTCAGCCAACACAAACTGAGTCCATCTCAGACCAGAAAAATGGTCTAGCTACACCCATTTCCAATTGCCAACTTACAGAATCAGGGTTAAACAAATGGTGATTGTTTAAAGCTGTTACGTTTTTGAGGAAGTCTGTTACAGCAAAAGTTAACTGACTTCAGTGGCCACAGCCTATTTTACTTGACTTCCGAGAACATACAAAATGAAAATACTTTTACAAATCCTCTTACCTCAAATTTTCCAGGTGACAGATGAATTTTAGTAAGTAGCACTTCGGGAAAAACATATTCTGTTCCAAATGTGCCACTGAGGGAGAACATTGCAAATCTTGTAGAAGCAGTTTCCACTGGCCGTCCGCACGTTGTCAAATTAGCAGTTTTACATTTCAGCATTGTGCAAACCTGTGTGGAACAGACGCAGACAAAATATAATGACTCACAACTAAGTTATTTGTACCAAAATTGTTGACTTTATTTTTAGCCACAGCAAAGCAAAATTTTATTTCTCCACAAACGGATATGGATCATGTTTCTTATAATGAACTATTTTATTGGAAATGGCAAATGATTTGAGAACCAACTCGCTTCATGGATCACAAGTGGATTAAAAGGAATATATCAGGGCTGGGCTCAGTGGCTCAGCCTGTAATTCCAGCACTTGGGAGGCCGGGGCGAGTGGACTGCCTGAGCCTGAGGGTTCAAGCCCAGCCTGGAAACCTGGCAAGACCTCATCTTTACAATAAATAAAAAATTAGTTCCGACTACTTGGAAAACTGAGGCGGAAGGATCACTGGAGCCCAGCAGGTCGACACGGGGGGGGCTGTGAGTGTGCCACTGCGCTCCAGCCTAGGTGAAGGAGTGAGACTTCAACTCAAAAAAAAAAAAAAGGAATATGTCAGTTTAGAATTAGGATCAAACCATTCATTTTGTGATGGTGTTGAGCCCAAGAAAGTAGATTTCTTCGGGCAGCAGCAGTACTGAAACTGAAAAGATGAGTAAAATTTTGACAATAGCTGCATCTCACCTCTCTCTACTATATAGCCTTCTTTACAAGAAGCCAGTGGGACATGGAGTAAAATAAGAAAATACAAATGTATAGCCACCATTCTATGCAAAGTCTGCCTATTTAAAATTTGTCATATGAAGAAAATAAAAAGACTAGGACAACTAGTTAGAAGAGAAACTAAGATAAAAGTGGTGTTTCTATTCTTAATAAGTTTTACAAGTAAAACCAAGACATTATATTCGGGTATCTTGACAAACCTAGTTAAGGCAGATTTCTTGAAGTTTGCTATCAGAGGCAAACTAGTTCATTAGTCAAATAGAAAGTCGTCATAATCGTGCTAATTTTTTTTAATGTACTCAAAACAAGCAATAGGATGATACTTAATTTCCATTGCAATTATTTGACGTGTGTGTGTGTGTGTGTGTGTGTGTGTGTGAACAAATGTGGAAACTTGGAATTTACTGACACTTAAAACTCTCACTTGACTTAAGCTGAGATTACCTGCCAGTACTCCCTTCTTCTTCGGCCATGTAATCCTGTAAAAGCTCCTAGGACATATACTTCATTCTCTTCTTTTTCTAACATTCTGTAGCTTAAATGACAGCAGAGCTCTTTTTGACAGACGGTAAGATTTCCTGCATTTTCAAAAAGTTCTGTGAAGTTGAACCCATCCCGGGAAATAAATCCCTTGAAAGTGTTTTTCTGTACTGGGAAGGGTTTGATGGCAGTGGCATAGGTACTCCAATTCACAGCTGCTGGGTAATCAGGAGAGCCTCGGGGGTGTGATTTCACCTCTGAAAGGAGAATCTTTCCCGAAGCTGTCTCCATGTCATGATGATATACTTTGGGAGAGTTTGGTGCATAGATACCACTCCCTGTGAATGAAAGACAAGTCTTTTAAAAACTGTAACACAAAAAAAACCAGCACTGCCAATTTCCTCATCAGAATTGGGTGTGTAATCGTGCCACCTTATTAGTCACAATGAGAGCATACATGCTTCTAGCAACACTGAACACTTCTCCTATTCTCTAATGGAAGAGATTAAAACAGACCCGTGGCCAGGGGCGATGGCTCAGCCTGTAATTTCAGCACTTTGGGAGGCCTAGGCGAGTGGATTGTCTGAGCCCGCGGGTTCGAGACCAGCCTGGGCAACATGGTGAGACTCACGTCTCTACAATAAATAAAAAATTAGCCAGGCATGGTAGTGAGCGGCTGCAGTTCCAGCTGCTCGGAGGGGCGAGGTGAAAGGAACGCCGGAGCCCAGCAGGTTGACACTGAGGTGTCTGTGGGTGTGCCACTGCACCCCAGCCTGAGCGACAGAGTGAGACTTTGACTCAAAAAATAACCCCAAAAAACAAACCTGCAATAGTCTCGTTTCAAAGAAGCTTTAAATATAATAGCATTGCTTATTAGCATTATGGAAAATCAGGCCAAATATTAAAATCTTTGTTTTTGGCAGTCCTTGAAAGGTGAGGAAAACTAATACATCATTCTCTCATTTTCCCCACTGTGGTGATATTTAAATATATCCAAAAATTCAACATTCCTCTCTTCAATGGGTGAATCCAATTCCCTTCCCCTTGTGTGGGCTGTACTTAGTGGCTCACTTCGAATGAATAAAACATGGTAGAAGTGATGGTGGATAACTAGTCATAAACAGCAGTGTGGCTTTTTCCTTTCTCTTTCTCTCACTCTATTTGCTCTGAAGGAAGTCAGCCGCCATGTCATTAAGGATACATCATGCACCCCTATGAAGAGACAAGTGGCAAGAAATGGAGGCTGCCAACAGTCACTGAGGACCTGAGGGTGCCTGCCAGGAGCCAGGTCAATGAGCCATCCTGGAATCAGCCAGCCTCAGTCAAGCCTTCAGATGGGTGGGAGCCCAGCCAACAGCTTGACACAACCCGAAAAGGTAGCCACTCCCAAATTCCTGGTTAACAGGAACTGTGAGATGATAAATATTTGTTATTTTAAGCCACATTTACTTTTAACTTTTACATTAATTTGTTAAACAGCAGCATATAAATAGCACATTCCTCTGCTTTTGCCTGTTTAGATCACATCTCTGTTCAGTTCCCTGTTTTGCCGCTTACTACCTAGGTAGCCTATGGCAAGTTCCTTGCACTCTCTGTGTCTGTTTTCTCATCTGTAAAATTGAATGATACTACCCATCTCATAGAATTGTTGTCAGAATTAAATGAAATGATACACATAAAGGCCTTAATACAAGCATAAAATTAAGCACAAGCTTTTGTTTTTAGTACAAGTATAATCAAGAACAAGCTTTTCTTTTTTGTGTGTGAAAGGATGACAAACATAGGAGCTCCAACAATAAATCATAAAGAAATAAACACATAAATAATACTGGTCATAGCTGAGGCATTCATTTCTCTGTACTTAGAAACAAAAGAGGAAACCTAACCTGGTCATTAATTACCTGTCATATTTAGGCTGACATGATGTATGTTGGCCACAAGAAGATTAACTCTCATCCCCATTGCCCATGCTGAATGAAATTCAATAGCTGTCAAAAGGGGCAAAACATTCATCCAAGCCGAGGGAAACAGTATGGTGTCCACATGGAAATCTTTCACCAGGGTAACAGAAGGATCATGGAAGAGTATATCAAAACACGTGAAAATGCCAAACTTTCCAAAGGTGGTGTTGAAAGTCACCAGTTCTGGCTTTTCAGGGACATCAAACTGAGGCTCAGAATAGAGGTGGTACTATAATAAATGCATAGAATAAAACTAGTAAAGGCTTTTTAATTGAAGAGATGACTCATAAAAACCTTGCAAAGTCAGTAACAGATGTAGTGATGGTCAAGGAGGAGGAGAGGCATTCACATTGCCTGCATATCACATATCCACCAAAAAGGCCAGCCTCTGTCCCCAGTCAGTTTAGTGTAAAATTATGACTTAAGGATTATTTTATTCTTTTTTAAATTCAGAGTTTAAAATAAAAATTATAGGCTTTGAGCTTAAATCTACAAGAGGGCTCTTAAATTAACTGGCGTAGAAAATAGAGTATTTTTGTGATTTGACAGCAAGTTAACTTACGTGCAACTGATTCATACAATTTTGAAACATCTTTATACCATTTTAGCATTAAAAGGTATCCAGATTACAGTCACTTTAATATTTTTCAAATCAATACTAAAATTACTTGTTATATCTATCTATCTAATCTATCTATCTATATCTGTCGATTCATCAATCAACATGTGTGTCCATGTACACACATACATATAGATAGATGGATAGATAAATAGATATATACACACACACACAAAATTGTTTCAATCTTGAACCATTACAGTAGTTTTCTAACAGGTTTCTACCTAAATTGTTTTCCATATCAGTTTTTTTCTAAAATGTCATTTTTTATTGTCATTTCTTTATTTTCATCTTCATGAAAAATATTTACTAATATCATATTATATAAGAAATGAAGCTCAAAGTCCTGAACACAACCTTTGTCACGCTCATACCAGGTTCCATCTACATGTCTGCTCTCTCCCTTACCTTATGGTAGCGTGCCACCAGTTGACCTTCTGTATTATACACCACGTTGGTATTGTATTGATAATAGCCATTAGGAGGACATGTGGAATCTTGGGAATTACATGGCTTCTTGTCTCCGATATTTGCCAAGATATAGATAGAGTTGTCCTTGGCTAGGCAACTGAGTCTTGCTTGTACTGGTGTGTGACCAAATCTAAACCAAAGTTTAAGATAGTCTCATTTTAAAAAGTATTTTAGTGACTTCACACAGAGACAATAATAACTGTAAAAGGTTAAGTGTGTGACTAAAGTCAATATAAAAACTACTCATCCAAAATGTCATATTTTAAAAGGCACAGATTATACCCATACTTGATGAATACTTTCCATACCATATCTATTACTTTGGTAATTCACTATTCATCGCCTGCATCATCAATTGCCTCCTCTCTACTGGAATATTCCATCAGCATGACATAGGCTCTAATATCTCTCATCTGTAAAAAGTAAAGCAAAGACTTCTCTTGGCCTTTCCAAACATACCCTTCCAAATATTGCTTTAGTTCTCAGCTTCTCCTTAAGGCAAAACTCCTCAAAAGAGCAGTCCATCTCACTGTCCCCAGCTCCTCCCCTCCTTCGCTTTTATTATTATTTTTATTTAGTGAATGATTTTATAATCGATTGATTTTCCAAATGCTGCAGAAATAATGATAAATAACACAAATAAGCTCTTTGGAGTTTATGTCGGATTAAGAGTGAGAAAAACAACAACAGTAATGGAAAAAATGAAGATAATACTATGGCAAGATTCTATGACTCAATAGATAAAATAAAAAGACATGTTTCTATGGCAGCAATACTAAAACCGATTGCTGGACTTTTGAATCTGAGTCATCTGCACAAAAAGCTTGAGATCATATCAGGAAATAGAACAGACTTTGCAAGTATCTCAATGTGAAAAATAGATGGATATTTGTGAAGAACCAAAGACAAAGGAGATGCTGTGAAAAGTCTAATCCAGATTATCAGAAGGAAAATAGATAATTAGAAATAAGTATAGTTAACAAAAGAATAAATGTTAATAATTTTCCTAAAGCAATGAAAAAATTTTTTTCTGTTTTGCACTAGTTTTTTTCATTTTCTTTTCTTTTCTTTTTTTTATTGTAAAGATGTGGGGTACAATTCAGGGTGAGGTATATAAATGTTCATTATGCAGGTACCCTTGTTGATGAGGTGTGCCCCCCCCACCCCACCCTGGCAGTTTTCCACTACTACCAACTCTGCATCCGTCCTCCCCTGGCAGTTTCCCTCAACTGCCAATCCCTTTCTTACAGTATTACGACAGTTGTTCAAGGTCCGCTTATGAGAGAACATGTGATACTCCGTTCTTTGTTTCTGTGATAGATCACTCAGTATTATAGCCTCTAAGTCCATCCAAGTTGCTGCGAAGTTAATAATTTTGTCCTTTATGGCTGCGAAATATTCCATCATGTTTTATAAAAAAAATCCAGTCCTCTTTCAATGGGCAGCATGGTTGGTTCCATGTTTTTGCTATTGTGAATAATGCTGCAATAAACGTGTGTGCAGATATCTTTTTCACAGAGTGATTTGAGTTCCTCCAGGTATATTCCCATTAGGGAGATTGCAGGTTTGTATGGGAGGTCAATTTTTAGATCTTTTAGGAATTGCCACACTTATCCACAGAGGTTGTACTACCAACAGTGTATAAGTATTCTCTTTTTGCCACATCCTCTCCAGCATCTGTTGTTTTTTGAGTTACTGATGATGGCCATCCTGACTGGAGTTAGGTGGTATCTCAGTGTGGTTTTAATTTGCGTTTCTTTGATGACTAGTGAGGCTGAACATTTTTTCATGTATCTGTTGGCTGCTTGTATTTCTTCTTTTGAGAAGTGTCTATTCATATCTCTTGCCTACTTTGTAATGGGGCTGTTTTTTTTTCCCCCTAGCATGTTTGAATTCCTTGTAGATCCTACATGTTACATGTTAGGTTTTTGTCAGATATGTAGTTGGCAAATATTTTTTTCCCAGTCTGTGGGCTGTCCCCCTGCTCTCTCAATGGTTTCTTTGGCTTTCCAGGAGCTTTTCAGTTTGATGAGGTCCCATTTGTCTATCTTATCTCTTATGACACTTGGGGTTTTGATCAGGAATTGGTTGCCAGTTCCAATTTCCATAAGGGTGTTTCCTGCATTTTCTAAGGTTCTTATAGTTTGAAGTTTTACATTTAGGTCTTTGATCCATTTAGAGCTGATTTTTGTATGTGATATGTAGGGGTCCTGTTTCAATCTTCTGCATGTGGTCAGCCAGTTTTCCCAGCACCATTTACTGAATAGGTTCTCCTCTCCCCAGTGGTTGATGGTGGAGGCTTTGTCAAAAATGAGTTGGTTGAGAAATTGATGTTTGGCTTCTGGAATGTCTTTCCTGTTCCATTGGTCTATATGCCTGTTCTTGTACCAGTACCAGGCTGTTTTGATTATTGTAACTTTATAATAAAGCTTAAAGTCTGGGAGCGTGATACCTCCCACTTTTTTTTTTTTTTGCTGAGGACTGTTTTGGCTATTTCAGTTTCTAAAGTAATTATTCTTTCTCTCTCTCTCTCCAACAAATGAGAAATTGAAGCTTGGAGAGGTTAAGTAACTTGCTTAAGATTACATTACTAGTAACTGATAAAGTCTAAATGTGAACCTAGACTGTATGACTCCAAAGCTTGTGTATTTAGCCAAGATGCTTTGTACACATTGTAAACAACAAGAAGGGGAGAGCCGGGCTTGGTGGCTCAGCCTATAATCTCGCGCCTTTGGGAGGCTGAGGTGAGTGGATTGCCTGAGCCCGCGGGTTCGAGACCCACCTGGGCAAGCGAGACCTCATCTCTACAATAAATCAAAAAATCAGCCGGGTGTGGTAGCGCGTGCCTGTAGTTCCAGCTACTTGGAAGGCTGAGGCGGAAGGATCGCCGGAGCCCAGCAGGTCGAGGCTGCGGTGGCCGGGAGCGGCCA
>CAUYQG010203541.1:0-31966 GCA_963574415.1 Tarsius wallacei | reverse complement strand
TCTGTCTGTCTGTCTGTCTACCTCTATCTATCTATCTATCTAGTCTATCTCTATGTAACCAATACCTCAAACAAGACAAAGTATTGCCATCATCCTAAAAATTCCCATATCTCCCTTTCCAATCTCTCTCTCCTCTCCATAAATAAGAAATTATCAATTATCTAATTTCTATTTTCACAGACTAGCTTACCTTGTTGTTGAACTTCATGTAAGTGGTATCACAAAGGTACAGTTTTTGCACCTGACTTATTTTATTCGATTATGATGCTTTGGAGATTTATATACATTGTGGTGTGTATTATCAGTACATTTTTAATTGCTGAGTCATATTCCATTATATGAGTATATAACAATTTAATTATCCATTCACCTGTTATAGACATTTAGATGACATCCTGTCTTTTACTACTATGATTAACAACGCAATAAATGCTCTTATACGTGTCCTTTCGTGGATGTTTTTGCTTATTTTTGGTAAACACTAGGAGTATAATTATTGAATCATAATAAATTCCTAAATGGTTTTCCACAGTGGTTGTACCATTTTATACCTTCATCATCAATGTATAAAACTTTCAGTTACCTAGCATTTTTTCAACATTTCCTACTATTAATTTAGCAAGTGTACAGTCCTTAAAATGTTGAGCATCTTTTTATGTGTTTATTGACCAACAATATATCCTTTGGGGAATGTTTGCTCATATTATTTCCATGTTTATTAGGTTAATTATCTTTACATTATTGGCTTGTAGAAGTGCTATAGCTATTCAGTATAAAAGACCTATATTTCAATCGTTTTCTCCTAGTCTGTGGTTTCCTTTTTTATATTTTTTCTGCTATTTTTTTTGTTTTCTTTTTCTTTTCATTTTTTGTTATTCTGTTGATAAAAAATTTAACATTTAACTAAATGTTAATTTGATAACATTTAGTTTACTGTTTTATTTGTCTCTTATGAGTTTTTCTTATTCTATCTAAGATATTTTTGTCTACCTTCAGTTTGCAAAAGTATTAATCTATGTTTTTGTCTTGGAGCTTTACAGTTTTTGTATAATCTATTCCAAGTTAATTTTTTTTTTTTTTTGTATAATGTGAAGTCTAGGTGAAACTCATTTTTTAATTTGTTTTACAGATATCAAGTTATCCCAGTACCATTCATTAAAAAGATGATTTTTTTCTCATTGATTGCATCACCACTTGTTAAAAATCATTTAACCTCTTATGCATGGGTCTATTTCAGCTTTACTGAACAATTTGTTTACACAAATATTAGTATCTCATTGTCATGATTATGGTAGCTTATTCATCATTCTTAAAATCAGATGGTATTCATCCTCCATCTGTGTTTTTTTCTTATGAATGTCTTGGCTATTATTAGCATTTCTATATAAATTTTTGTATCAGATTATTTATTTCCATAAAAAACACTTGCTAGAATTTTGACTAACATTGTGTTGACCCTATAGATCAATTTGCAGAGAATTGACATTTTTATAATGTTGTATTTGTCAATTTACGAGCACAGTATATCCTTCCATTGGTTTAAGTCTTATTTAATTTCTGTCAGTAACATTTCATTGTTTTTCTTACAGAGGTCTTTTACATCTTTTGTTAAATTCTTTTTCAAGAGTTTTATGCTTTTGATGCTTTGTCAATAGTATTAATTTTTAAATTTAATTTTTTTATTGCTGGTTGCTATAAAAACATATAAAACCTATGGATATAAAAACATAATTGGTGCTGTATAGTTACCTTGTGTTCTTGGACTATACTACATTCACTTATTAAACCTAGTAGTTTGTATTTTTATTTTATTTTGTAGATCCTTTTGAATTTTATAGATATATTAAATTATATCATCTGCAAATAAAATAATTTTATTTCTTCTCTAACAATGGATGTGCATTTTTTCTTTTTCTTGCCTAATTTTATAAGACATGATCTCTAGTACTATGTTGAATAGAAGTGGTAAGAATGAACATTATGCCTAGTTCCTGATACTGAACATTTTAAATATTTCTCCATTTAAACTAATAGTATCTGTAGGTTTTTTAATGCATGCCCTTTATCAAATTAAGGATGTTCCTTTGTATTCTTTTATTTATCATGAGCAATTGCTGAACCTTTTGTATACTAGTCTGTATCCACTGAAATGATCTTATGATCTTCCTTCTTTTGATATGATCAATTACAATGATGGATTTTCAAATGTTAAACTAAACTGACATTCTTGGAATAAACTTCACTTTGTCATGATGTATTATATATTTTATATGTTGCTGGATTTGATTTGCTAGCAATTGTTAAGAATTCTTATTTCATTTATGTTCACAAGAGATATTAATCTTTAATTTTATTTTCTTGTGATGTCCTTATCAGATTTTGTTATTAGGGTTATACTGGCCTTATAAAATGAATTGTGAAATGTTTCTTCCTCTACCTTTTGTAAGAGAGTTTGTGTAATATAGGCATTTCTTTGTGAAACATTGAACATAATTTCATAGAAGAGCCAGCTGGGTCAGAAGTTTTCATTGTGGGGAGGCTTTGAGTTATTAATTGAATTTCTCTAATAGATTTAAGTTTATCCACATCATTCTCTTTCTGTCAATTTTGATGTGTTTTTAAAGGTGTTATTTCATTTCATATTTGTTGTCAAGCTTGTAAGCACATAGTTGTACATAATTTTCCCATATCCTTTTAATATCTGTAAGGTTTTTTTTATGATAGTCTCTTTAAATTCCTGATTTTATAATATCTGGTTTTTTTTCTCCTTTTTTTCTTAATATATCTTCTTAGGAATTTTTGACTTTTTAATTTTTGACTTTTGTTTTCTTGATTTTTTTTTTCCTTTTTTTCTCTCTTCTATTTTATTGATTTCCACTCTTCATGATTTCCAATCTCTGTAATTTCCTTTCATCTACATACATTGGCTCAATTTGTTCTTCTTTCCTGGTTTATTAAGATAAGAATTTACATCTGTGATTTTAGGCCTGTTATTTTCTAATGGAAACATTTTAAGATACAAATTTGCCTCGTAGCAGCACTTCAACTGCTTCTATACATTTTAATATATTGTATTATTGTTAACTTCAAATATTTTTGCATTTTCTATGTATGTTAGTCTTGTGTTGCTTCTGTAACAAATTGTCACACATTAAATGGGTTAAGACAACATAAATTGATTATCTTACAGTTCTGGAGGCTAGAAATCTAAAACCAAACTTACTCATGCAAGCACTCATTCCAAAGTCTCTCGGAAATAATCCATTTCCTTGCTTTCTCCAGATTTTACAGACTGTCTGCATTCCTAGGATTGTGGTTTCTTTCTTCATCTTTGAAGTCAACTGTCTATCATCTTCTTTCTTTTCTAATATTTGCTTCTGTTCTTATATCTTTTCTTTCTAACTCCAATTCATCTGCCTCCCTCTTACAAGGATCCTTGGGTTAAACTGGATGATTAAGAATAATCTCCTTATCATAATATACTTAATCACATGCATAAAGTTCTTTTTATTGTGTAAGACAACATATTCCAGGTTTCAGAAATTAGGACATGAACTTATTTGGGGGTCGTTATTCAGCATAGCATACCACATTCTTTCTCCTGTGAGTCCAAAATGGTTACTAATTGTCACACATTAAATGGGTTAAGACAACATAAATTGATTATCTTGTGATTTTATTAGAAGTATGTTGCTAAACATTCTGATATCTGTGGATTTTTTAGGTATTTTTATTGTTGATTGAAGTCGGCTGTTTATGTCCTCCCTAAATTCGTATGTTGAAACCTTAATCTCAGTGTGATGGTATTTAGAGGTGGGGGCCTTTGGGGACTTAACTAAGTCACCAGGGAGGAAACTCCATAAAGGGATTACAGCCCTTAGAAGGCAAGAGAGCTGTAACAACCAGCTCTCCTTCTTCCCTGTGAGGACACAGCAAGAAAATGGCTATCTGTAAACCAGGAAGAGGGCCCTCACCAAAAATCTGACCCTTCTAACACTCTGAACTCAGACTTCTAACCTCAAAACTATAAGAAATTAGTGTTTATAGTTTAGGTCATGCAATTTATGGTATTCTGTTGTAGCAACTTGAGTAGACTAAGCCGTCAAGTTTTAATTTAATTCTGTTTTGATCAGAAATTATACTCGTAATTTCTGTCCTTTTACAGGTATTGGGACTTGTTTTATAACCTAGTATATGATAGATCTTGGTAAAGTTTCATTTGCATTCAAAAAGTATGTGTATTCTGCTATTTTAGGGTATAACGTTCTATATGTAATTTAGGCAAAGTTGGTTGATAGTGTTGTTCAAATCTTTAAATTACTGATTTCTTATTTACTTTTTTTCTGTCAATTTTTAGAAAAGAAGTGTTAAAATCTCTAATTGAGATTGTGGATTGTCTCTCTAGTTATGTTGATATTTGCTTTATGTTCTTTGAAACTCTGTTATTAGGTTCATACACATTTAAGATCCTGATTAATTGACTATTTTACCATTATAAAATGTCTCTCTTTATCTTTGATAATACCTTTTATTTTCCAGACAATTTTGACATTAATATTGCCACATTAACTTTCTTATGTTTTTTCTTTTTACGGTATATTTTATCTTCCCCACATCACCTTACTTTCAGCTTGTGACTTATTATTTAAAGTATATTTCTTCTAAGCAGCATATAGTTGAGTACTGAGCATTTTAAAAAATCATTCTGATAATTTCTGCCTTTTAATGGAAGTGTTTTGTTCATTTATGGTTAATGTAATGACTGATAAAATTTTTAGTTGTTTTTCTAGGGACTATGATATGTATCTTTAGCTTCTCACAGTTTATCATTGATTAATATTGCACTGAATACATATAGTATAAGAATCTTACAGTATATTTCCTTCACCCACATCCTTTCCTTGGTGATTTTGCCACATATATTAGGACTGTAGATACTGTACATAATGCTATAGTGTTCACTTTAAAAGTCAAATGTCTTTCAAAAATTTGAAAAAGTAAAAAACAAAAAAAAATCTTGTGTTTTCTCAAATATTTACAGTTCCTGATATCCTTCAATTCTTTCCATAAAAATATGACTAGTGTTATTACTTTTATGATAAAAGAACTCATGATGAATTCTCTCAGTTTTTGTTTATACTAAAATATTTTTCTTTATTTATTTTTTATTTTTAAAGAGTATTTTTATTGGTTATAGATCCTACTTGACTCGGCTGAATAGTTCTTCATTTGTATCTGCTCATGAGTGGCCTCCCTCATGAGTCCACAGTCATCTTCTGGAGACCAGGTGGCATAGGATGACCTCAGCTAAAATGGTTTTCCTATCCCCCATCCGGTATTTCCAGCACACTAGCCTGACCTTGTTCACACAGTGGTTGAAAAAATTTTGAGAAAGAGTGTTGAGTTCATGCTTTAGGAGGTCTAAGCTTGTAACTAACACACTGTCACTTCCACTGCATTCTATTAGCCAAAACAAGTCACAAAATAAGTATATATACAAGGGAAGAGAAAACAGACTTCATTTACTGATGGAAGAAATTGCAAAACCACATTGCAAATGTGTAAACACAGGAAGTTCATACAAAAATGGCCATGAACAATTATGGCCATTTTTTTTGGAATCTAATACATGGGAAGAGGAGGTATATACCTGAAAGTTTGGGATTAGGAAAAGTTTAAGACTTTATCTTCTTTCTTCTACAAAAATTAAAATCATACCCCTCTTTTAAAGCTTCTTGGATAGGCACAATAGTGTAATGGAAAGTACATGGACTTTGGAGTCAGATACACCGGAGTCACTGGCTGTGTCACATCAGAAGAAGTACAACAGCTTCCTGAATTCATAACATAAGAAACTGAGATTATCAATACCTATCTGAATGATTGCTGTGAGAATTAATCAACCAATAATACTACATGAATGACATATAATAATTTCTGAAACATGGTAACATGACCATTATTCATTCTGAATCTAGTGTTTACCTCTGTTGTGAAAACAACCCTGACTCCTTCAATCCACATAGATGGTTCTCTCCCTTGTTGCCTATTAGCCATAGCAGTATAGAACCAGAAAGAACCTAGGGACATTTTATCCCTGTTTTTCACTTAGAGGTGAGGAAACTGAAACTGAGTTAAAAGGACTTCTTCTCTATCTCATGGCTCAATTAGGACTAAAACTATTGATTTCCTTTATTTGTGACCTACAACCAGTTTGATATTGTCAACTCTTAGTACAACCTTGCATCCTCCTGTAGCTTGTGAGCTGCTTGAGAAAGGGATAATGCCTTATTTTCTAGGTGTCTGCCCTGAACTTAACAAGGTGGCTGCCATAGGACAGGGGCTGATGAAATGTAGTTGGATAACGGGTATGAAGAGCAGAGGAAAGCAAAATCTTCCCAGGGATCTTGAATTGTCAGTGGGGAAGAAGTTATCCATGGGCCTAGGAAATTGAGATACCAAAAAGTCTTATTTATATATCATATTCTCTAAGCTGACTTTGAGGTTAGGAAGAAATAAATACAGACTTACAAAATATCAATAATAATTGTTCTTGCCGCTCTGAACGTGGGATAGCCATTTTCCTGTCTCTCTGTTTCTTTAATAAACTTGCTTTTCATCTCCTTAAAAAAATTAAAATGAAAAATAAAAATAAATTGGGGTTTTCTTTGTTGCTATTTTTTTTGAGTCAGAGTCTCACTCTGTTGCCCAGACTGGAGTGCAGTGGCACACTCGCGGCCACCCTAGCATCGACTTGCTGGGTTCTGGCGATCTTTCTGCCTCAGCCAAGAACTACAGGTGTGCACTACCGTGCCTGGCTAATTTTTTGTATTTATTGTAGAGACACAGTCTTGCCAAGTTGCCCGGACTGGTCCCAAACCCGCGGGCTCACACAATCCACTTGCCTCAGCCTCCCAAAATGCTGAGATTATAGGCTGAGCCACCAAATCCGGCCAATAAATTGTTCTTAATTAAACTTTACAAATATTTATTGAGGCCCTGTAGTGTCTATCTCTCGGTAGCACCTCTAAATTTACTCCCCACACTTTCCAGCAGGCCCAGGAGACCAGACTTTTTGAACTACTCTCTTGCTAAGGAAACCAACTGTTCCAGTTTGACCACTTTTATCACTGAAGATCTCGCATCCCAGGAACCTTCTCAGTTCCTGGCACACTTGGACTACTGGTCACCCTATTCCTAGCCTTCTCATTTCCTGTTGGGTTTGGACAATGGAAGACAACATCAGAAGAGCAGAGGTTGGGAGCAGATTGTGAAGACCAGGCTCCCAGATAGATGCATTATTTTTTTTTTTACCAGACCCAGTTTGGGAAGCCATCACTTGGAGGGCGGATCTCAACATTGAGTTGCCTTTTCTCTAGGATTCCTCCCTGATGAGTCACTGCTGGTTGGGCCCTTCCCTATACCAAAGCCACCAGTACTGTTGGATGGCCTTCTCCAAACAGACACCCTTCAAGGGTTCTGCTTGCTACCACTATTCCTTCAGGCCCAGGGCTGGCAATGGCTCCTCTGAGCTGCTAGAACTGAGACACTTCACTTTTCTTTGTTTCCTTAAGCCTTGTTCAGATCTTTGTAAATATCCCCTTATTAAATTCTCCTCAAATTTGTGACAAATGTTGCTCATTTCCTGATGCGATCTGACTGACACTGGCCCAGGCTCCTGAGAACTGTGCTTGCTACTGTAACACGTGAAAAAAAGGCAAAAAGCATGGTTCTTATTTATAATCCAGTGGGAGGAAATGATTTTTATAAAGTTATTAGAAAGCAATAGAACACCTGAGCCTTACCTTTTTTTTTTAAGCTGTGAAATGAGGAGATTGAACTCAAAACATGCTTTCAGGAATTCCACAAAGCGAGAAGATATCTTCTGCCAATTTTTTTTAAATCTCATTAACCATTTTTATTACTGTCTCACTGGTATTTTATTAAACATATAAAAGATTGTCAAGGTAGTTTCTGGCTCCAACACAATAAGACTGCTGACATCTTAATCAAGTGCTGTTAAATATAGTGTTTGGGAATAGCCAAGGAGAGAAGCAAGCAGGTCTGGCTTGAAATTGTTATGGATGGTGTCTATGAGAAGATGGACACAACATGCTAAATTTAATGATGGGCAGTTTGGGAAACAGAAGTCAGAGGGAAGAAGGTGTTCTAAGTTAAGTCAAGACTATGAATGAAAGCAAGACCTGAAAAGAAGCCTGGTGGATAGCAAAGAGGCAATAGAGAGATTAAGGGGATTTGATTATGATGAAACTAGAGTTCATGAGCCTCCAAAAACAGGGAAATCTGAAAGACATAGGTGTTCTATGGCCCTGGATCAGGCAGGAAAAACAAGTCATTCTAAGAGTCTTAGATGGTAATATAATATCCTCCCTTCCTAAATGGAGTGTCTTTTCATTCTATGTGTGGAAGCAGAGAAGACCCTTAAAAGAACCAGTCTCCCAGCCAGTGTGTTATTTTATTTTATTTTTATAACCAGACTCAGTTCAGGGAGTCATTGCTTGGAGGGGGATCTCAACATTGGGCTGAATTTTCAAATCAGTGACATTCAAAGGGCCCAGATCTATCATTTAGAAAGACCCATCTCATCTCTACCTGTTTCTTAGAAGAGAATTCCCATAGCAGTGAGGTTCCCTTGATGGAGTTGTTTGGTAACTGTTTACACATTTGCACAATTAACATGCTTTTTAGGTGTAAATAGAAATCAGCCTAGGGAAACACATGATTAAGTGGCAGGCAACGTGCAGTGGATTTTAAAAGGGCTGCCAGTGAGGGGTTAACCCCAGTCCTTGCACCATACCAAATGCATTAACAGAGGCACCAGACAGAGGCCTGAATAGCTGAGCTCCCAGAATGCAGCGGGAAGGCCAACACCGTGGAGCTATTCCCAGGTGACACTATTTGAATGTCATTTAAAGTTCACTTTCATTATTTTAATTGTCACTGTAAAAATTTCCCATTCAAGACTGATTATGTTCTAAGAGAAATCAGAACTTAAATTCCAATCAATCATAATTGAACGTGTTGTTGCAAGTGGCATATAAAGCTATGCCTTGGATGTGATTAGGACAAGTATTAGTTACTTGTGGAAAGCTGCAGGGAGATCTAGGAGCAAGCAGGATTAATTCTGAATAATTTACATGGCCAAAGATATTAGACGGAGAATGAAAATGCTTCAGAGAAAGATGGGGCTGCTGCCTGGAGCTCAGCTAGGAGTCAGCAAGCACATGAATGAATGACATCAGGCATCTGTCTTACATGGAGGCTGGGCTCTGTCAGGTGATCTGGGATCTGGTCTGGGATCTTCTGGCTCCTGGCTAAGTTTAGGGAAGGTACTTAACTTCTTTGAGTCTGTTTCTTCCCCTGTAAACTTTCTGCCCTAGGAATTTCAGAACAATTTATGGTTTAAATAAGGTAATATAAGAAGCACCTTGTAAACTCTAAAGTGTTCTTAAGTGCAAACTTAAAATCCTAGCAAATGTTGGCTACATACCAGGGATGGACTTCAGGTTCAGAGGTGGCCAGGCTAAGCACCATCAGGTGGGAAAGAGGATGACACGAGTGTGGCCATTAGGATAGCCAGCCCAAGACAATGTATATCATTGAGAAGCGTCATCAGGTACCAGAGTCAGAGTCCCAGCCAAGAGAAGACTCCTTCCTTCTGCCTGTGTCCTGCCCTCCTTACCCCACATCCAGTTATATACATGAACACCAGGACTAAAGGGTTAGCCTCATTCCTTTCATTGCACAGAGTTGCGAGTCAGGAATAGAATACGTTGTCACAGAACTGCCACAAAACTCAGTCTCTTGAACTGGCGGAAATTAAACTCACAGTCTTTGGAGTTAGACAAACCAATTTGTCAAATTTCTTAATCTCTGATGCCCAATATTTAGATCTGCAAAACAGAGATTACAGCTACCTCATGGGACTGTAGTAAAGATAAACATGGTATGTGACAAACTGTAAGCTCTCACAAATGGTAGCAATCATAGCTACCTTCAACCCATCAACACAAAACTTTAGGATTCGGCCAAGGATTTTGCAATGGAAGCCAAAGACTAGCATCACTGGTTTCACTTGCTGGGAGGTTTTGGATTGATGAAGCAGGCATGGGCCTGCAGTCTCTTGAGTCTGAACTTCTAGATGTGTGTGCAGAGGGTGATCACCTAGTTTTGTCTTCTCCCTCTGCTTCCTAGTATCAGTGGCTCTTCTTGGGGCAGAAGGCAGGACAGAGAGCAGGAAATAACTCCTCCCTGCCTAAGAAACACTGACAGCCTTTGGTTCCAGAACCTCCCCAAGAGAGGAAGACCCCCATGTCTTTTCCTCCCTCCACCCCCACATCCAAACCAATTTTCTTGGAAAGAGAAGCCAGGGGAACTGGCAGGAACCTAATAAAGGTCTCTGAAAACAATGTTTCTCCATTTGAAAAATAAACCATGTCTTTAAATGCATTAACTCTGTGGGGAAATAAATGTAATAAACCAAATCCAATCCCTGACAACATTTGTTTTCTTATCTATGTAAAATCAATATACTTGTTGCAATTATGTCTTTCAATAAATCCTCCCAAAGTCTTATTTTCTCATAAGATTTCCTGCTGCATTCAGATTCATTGCATTCATTTTCCATCGAGAGGAATTGTTTCTTACATTTTTTGAGCCATCCAGTTGCCTTGAAAGATGCCATACCGCACCCTCTGCCCGCTGAAGCCGCCTCTGTCTTCTGCAAGGGCCTCCATTTAGATGACAATTACTTTAATTGGACTGTGGTGTGGAGCTGGGATTTGGGTTGATGGAAACAGCCCTTTTGGTGTCGGGGTGAATTTTCCAGTCAGAGCTGGCCTCTGTCCACTCCTCCTTCCCACGATCCTCAGAGGGTAACTGGGAAAACTGCATTGCTTTCCTCTCTTGTACATGAACACATGGCTGTCTTATTAGGGAATGGATGGTGCTGCTGCAGTGAATTCTTCAAATAGGAATACTTATTTTCTTTTTTAATGGATGCATGTGTACTCTTGGGCCTACTATCCCTGCCAAGCTCAGAGGAGATGGATTACAGTGTGCTAGAGCCCAAAGAATCCCAGAGAAGGCCAGTGCCCCCATCTGCCTGGCCTCTGTTGCTGTGAGAGTTCCATGAGTAAGATGTGCCTACACCTCCCCCAATGCCTGCACACAGTAGGTTCTCACTAAGAGGTCACTTCCCTCCCTTTCCTTGCAGAGAGCCAGAAAGTGAGTTCAGAGAGTGTATTCGTCCTTTTCGTGTTTCTATAAAGGAATACCTGAGGCTGGGTCATTTATAAAGAAAACAGGATTATTTGGCTCATGGTTTTGCATGGTGCCAGTGTCTGCTGAGCTTCTGGTGAGGCCTCAGGAAGTTAACAGTCATGGCAGAAGGCAGAGAGGGAGAAGGCATGTCGTGTGGTGACAGTGGAAGCAAGAGAAAGAGGTGCCAGGCTCTTTTTAAACAACCAACTCTCGCGTGAACTAATAAAAAGAGAAATCACTAGTTAAGGTGGGGAGGACACCAAATCATGAATGATCTACCTCCATGACTCCAAGCACCCCCTATGAGGCCCCACCTCCAACACTGGGGATCACATTTCAACATGAGATTTGGAGAGAGCAACAAACATCCAAGCTACATCAGAGAGGGTAAGTGCCCCAGGTAGTGAGCACTGCACGTGAGTGTATGACTTCTGACGCAACATTGCATTTTGCACTGCTTTGACATTGGCCTCTACGTAACTTCATCACTTTCCTATTCCCGCCTACTTTCCTGGGTCAGTTTGCAGAGCTCACTTGCATTGCTCCTGCTGCCTCTCAGTGTCTCATTCTCCCCAGATGTATTTTCTGGTTTTCTTGGGTTTCTCCACAGGTCACTCTTTCCCTCCTTCCTTTCCCTACCCCATCCTATCCTAGAAGACCTGCCTCAGTCTCGGAGTAGAAGGCCACAGCTGGTCCAGCCCTCCCTACCTGACTGCTGCTGCCCTCCAGGGCGTACTGCAAACCAGCTATTCGTTTCAGTTTCAATGATTCCACAGAAGACTTGCAAAGACACCGAAGAAGCACTTGACCCGTGTCTCTTTCTGGTCAAATGCTGTTTATTGTGACAGGACAGGAAAAGGCCGTCAGCCCAGAGAAGTCCCGGCCAGTGGGGCACAACTTGACGAGTGAAGGAGTGAAGGAGACAGGAGATGAATGAGCTGCCAGGGACACTGAAGAGACAGGAGACTTTAACTTATTTATTAAGCTAAATTATTTACATTAAGGTGTCAGCTGCTCTAAGTAATTTATCTTGGGCTCCAAGTCCAAACACCATTTTGGATAGGTGTGGGTGACCCTAGCCAAAAAAATTAAAAAGAAAACTTTAAAAGAATTAAAGAGAGAACTTACTCAACCCTTCCTTACAGACCTCTCTACCTCCAAGGGAAAGAGGAGATTGGCAAAGAAAGGGGTGCTGGCGGTGGCATAATGTGCCACCCACCATGATGGAGACAGTCTGGGCTGGGTGAGTGGCTCCCCCACTTCTCCCTGCTGATTGGTGAGTCCCACTCAGGCTGCCGGAGGCTATTAAGGCACCAGGTTAAAGGGGGCCCAGGGGTGGCTTCCTGAGATGTGGTCAGGGGCTGCAGAGGAGTTCAGTCACGTCCTACAGAGATGAGAGGAGCTCAATTCAATATTTATCAAACCCCGAGTGGAATCCCCCTCCCCATATAGGAATTTGGTAATTATCACTGGGAAGACATTTGCTATTCATCTCTTTTCAATTATTCACTAGTAGAAAAGGCCAAGCGTGCATGGAAACCCAAACACCAACAGCTAGATGGGTCTTCCCCAGTGTGGGAGGACCCAGAATTTGCAGAAAATGGAACAACAGGAGGGTAGCAAGAGTTTCTCTTTTAAAACTCACCCAGGGCCTCTGAGCCCACTGACACAAACAGGCAGCTCAGTTTAGATGGAAAGCTCACCAGCAGCCTTTGGTTGTAATGTGGACATAGTCATTTTACTATTGTTTGAATATCCTTTGATGACCCAACTTCCTATTAAAGAAAAAGTATGTTCCCTGGATCAAGTCCGGTGTCTTCCAACACAGTGGGGAAGGGCCCGGGCCTCAGGCTTTGGAACTAGACAGACTGGGCTGAATATTTGACTGTTTAGTAGCTGAATGGCCCAAGGCTGTCTGCCCTTCATTTCCACATGAATATAATTAGGATAACAATGTCTACCTCACAAGATTGCTTCTAGAATTAGTGTGTGTAAAAGAGTCCTCATATGATCAGCAGTCAATATAATGGTGAAGATTACTATTGTTCATGCTTACTCTCTTTGTTCAGATTATTCTCCATCTGTAGGTGCAATTCTTCATATTGGGCTGCCCTTACCATCTAGTGGGAGGAGCAAACACCATGTTTAAACTCCAGAAAAACAAGAGGCCTTTCTCTTTCTTGTATACTCCTCACCAGGATCTGTCTAGTGCAGCACCTGCTATCTCCCTGGTATCCCATGGAAATTGTACTTGCCAGGGGTACAAAAAGAACGTGGTGTCCAGTGGCGCATGCTGTCCAGAGACACATGGGTTGGTAGAAAGGGCCCTGAACTTAGAATCAGAGGCCTTGGGTTTAAATTCAGTTTCTTTTTTTTTTTTTTTTTTTTTGAGTTGGAGTCTCACTCCGTCACCCAGACTGGACTGCAGTGGCCGCTCCCGGCCACCGCAGCCTCGACCTGCTGGGCTCTGGCGATCCTTCCGCCTCAGCCTTCTGAGTAGCTGGAACTATAGGCGTGCACTACCACGCCCGGCTAATAAATTCAGTTTCTACCTCTCACCACTGGTGACCTTAGACTATTCACTCTACTCAGTTACCCTCCCTTCAGCTCTGTGAGATAGATGGTATTATCCAAATTTTATAGTTGAGGATAGGATATTCAGACCAAGAAAGCAGGGGAGTGCAAAACACTGAACAGTGATAGCATTTGTTATTAAGCCAAGAAGATTATACCGTGCAGTTTCAGAAAGGTATGCATTAAGGTGGTTTTTCGAGGGGTGTGAATGGATTTTCACGAAGCCCTGCCACTTCTGACACTCACTCCTTATGGAAGGTGATGCTCATCAGAAAGGACAGGCTCCTGTGTGGACAATGTGGCGCTGGTGTCTACCCGTGAGTATGGCGAAATAGCCGGCAAGCCTAGCCTGGAGTATGGGGTCACCAGTCAGGGTCTGAGAAGGAAATGGATGGTCCACTTCAAGGAGAGTTTAATACGGTACAGATGATTTACAAAAGTGTGGGCATAATTTAGGGGAATGACTAAAGATAGCACCTCCAAGTGAGAAACCACGGAGTTCTGGTAGCCACTAGGTCTGAAGGAGCTAAGGACGAAAGCAGTTCCCAGAACCTAGAAAATGCTGTGTCTGACAGGACCTGAGACCTTCGGGCAAGGGATGAAGCCACCAAGTGCCACCCCACCGCGAGCCGCTGGGGTAAGAAATAGACCTTCCCCTCTTTGTTCTTACTGGCTTTAGCTAAATTCACCCTGAAGCAAGGGAGCTACCAATGAAGGTACCTGTCCCTGAGCACAGAGCAAGTGAAGACAGAAAAGGGGCTCAGGAAGGGCCACGGAAGGGACCCCGTACACCAGATAACTGTGTAAACTCACTACACACACTATGGAATGCCAAATAGGTTTCCACAAACTTCCTCCAATACAGGGTAACTGTTCAAAGGTTTGTAGCATTTCATGTGTCTGGGTGAATGGATCAGTTACTTCTCTTGCCATTTATTCTTAAAGCTCACATATTGGAAACCCAGCTAACAAATTGAACCCTTAGCAGCAAAATCCCGATGGCCTCTTCTTTGGTGCTCAATCCACTCAAATCATCAATGCCTCCAACAATGCCTCTTTGGGCTTTTCTCCTGAGGACTTGTGTCGATACAATCGCAGGACAGTTGGTCAATTTGGTGGGGTGAGAAGCCTCAGCAGCAATCTGTCAATTTCTGGACGGACAATTGATTCAATTTTCACTCGTCAACCATTTGCTTTGGGCATGGTACACTGTCAGTCACTGCCTTATGCCTGCTCTTCATTTTTGCATCTCACAGCTAAAATTCCTCTGAGCTCACCTCCCCAGGTCTGGCCAGGGTCAGTCCTAGCTAATTCTGGCTGAGGCTGCAGTACAATAAGAACCTTACCTGTACCAAATGGTGATATTTGAGATTAAAGTACTCACCTAATCTTAGAATCTGGGGGCAGTTAAGCTCTTCCAAGTTCCTTAAGTTCCCTTTCTTGACAGTCAGATATGTCTTCAAGAACATAGACTTTCTTTTTATTCTCCTTCTATATATACTGTGTTGTGGCAGTCAATGGGGGTAAGTCTCCTGCCTTGATCTCTACCCTTATTCATTGATTCATTCTGTATTTACGAGAACCTATTCTGTGGGTCACTCAATTCTGCTTTGTCATAGCACTTGGTAGTTTTGGTTGTCCCTCTAGGAATGGAATTCAGCATGACCCCTGCCCCCCCACTCATCAGTTTATTGCCCTTGAGCAAACATTTTCTTGGGGCCTGACTGCTTATCAATCTTCCAGTCTTCCAGGTATGAAGAGATGCCTGGTCACTTGAAGCTATACTTCCCCAGCTAACTGGAAGACACTGCCTGCCTATCTCACAATTGCCTTTATCACTTCTTACTTCTTTGCTACTCAGCTGACCCTCTGGATCAGTATTTACAGAGGGGCACACCCAGGTCTCAGGTTCCACTTTCTCCTGGTCATGATGTTTAGTGCCAGCCATCATCCCTCACAGGGGAGTTCTTGCTCAAGACAAAAAGTCCTAAGGCAGTTGGTTTCCCATTTCATAAACCCGGGCTTTCAGGATATTTCCATGAAGCCTTTCCTGATTCCCCTCAATTTAAACACATCTCTGCTATTCTGCCTTACTAACATCCAAATAGGCACTGTTTTCATTTTTTATATCTCTTTCTCTTCCATAAGTTCTATGAAAGAAGAGCCGATTTGTGTTCTCAGGACTTAGCTGATGAAAGGTGAGTGATTTAGACTGAATGACTGTTTGCCTTGGTGACTGTTAGTCAACAGGAAGATAGAGATGACAAAGGTATAAGTCATCATCCCTGTCCTTAGGCATTTACAGTCACTGCTACAATGGTCGAGTAGAGAAATGGACAGAAACATGCTCCACTGGACTACATGCTCAAGAGAAGTAAGTGCTAAGTGAAGGCACAAGAAGAAAGCCAGAGAAGCCTAGAAGAGGGAATCATTCATGTCCACAAGGCCCAGGGAAGTATTCATGGAGAAAAGGGTTCCTGGTAGAAGATCAGAGTACACACTTTTAGGTCTTTCTGAAGTAAGAATACTATGCATACCCTTTGGAGGTTCTAGTAGGTCTTAGGATCTTGGGATACACTGGTCACTGATTTTTTTTTCTATTCTTAGGCTGCCTTAGTATGATGTTTCACAAATAGGTATATTCCAAATGAATCATTGTTTTTCTCAGACTGTAGCATATTGCTTTCACTGTACCTCCTATACTTTCCTCCTCAGGCAACCAGTACAAATGGGTCTGACTTCTCCCTAGCAGTTCAGAATGAAATTATTTGCGTGTATATCAAAGATTACCCAAACATTCAATAATGTTGGAATTTCAGATAATGTGGAAACCAATTGATATAGGAGGTTCGTATTTTGGAAAAGAGGTACTTCTCTCAGCCACTCAGACAACACTAGGCAGAGAATATGTACCACTGTGCCCTTGCAGAGGGGGCTTTATTTAATATTTCAGTAATATAGCTTTGATTCTCATTTGCCTTCAGTTATCCTGTAAATATGCTATATAGACTCTTTCCCCTCATGGACAAAAGATCACTTTCTCCTTTTTGCTCAAAAGACAGATGTGAATAGAGGAGGGTCCTCAACATGATAAGAGAATTGCTGGACTTTGTCTGTTGGAGAAGAGCATCCGTCCACTTGAAGTTGGAGGCTCAGCACTCAGAGCTTGCCACACTCAGAGAATGATGCAGAGTTTACATTTTTATAGAACAGCCACTTCCACTCACCTAAAACGATCTGCAGCTAATAATAACAGAGCTGGTTGAGTTGCTGTTCACATCACCCACAAACCATCTTGGAGACTCCTATTTTAAACCCTCTGCTGTGTTCTACCAAAACACGAGGGAAAATGCCACCCCTTTCCAACAGCTCATTATCTAGAGGATAGGGTGTTTCCACTGAGGACTCAGAGGCTCTTGAAATGATGGCTCTTCTCTAGGGAAAGAATTCTGAGATTTTTCATAAGCTCAAGTCTTATCTTCTCCACCAAGCTTTCTGCAACCACTTTAGTTCCATTGATATTTAACCTCATAAAATTAATTTCCTGCAGAACCCAGTTGACAGCCATAAACTGCTTTTGGGACTTTGCACATAATGTTGTAGTCTTATTTAATTTTTATTATAAAATATAACTATGTTATTTGTTAGTCTTGCCTCTAATTTTATCATAAGCCTTTGAGGGTAGGAACTGCGTCTCAGTGTTTAATTCTTTATATACCACAGAGTTGCATACATTACATAGCATTTTTCCTTAGGAAATATTCAGAGAAAGATGAGAATATAGGCAGCTGTCTGTACAGTTGGATTGGAGGCATCTCTCTAGATATTCACCACATCTGACTTTTCTCTTTGCCTGTCATTACTGTATCCCACCATCTTAATACGGCACAGAGTGGGTGACTCATAAATGCTTATAAGGTCATTAAGTGTATGAGATGATGCAAAATTAAATGATGTTTCTTCCTAACTTCTCCCTCACACAAAACAAAAACAAAAGTCTGTTTTCCTCTAGAATTCTTAGACTAAGGAAAGATTCTGAAGGTGCTAACTTTTGGATTCTTTACCAACAGGAATCTCTTTCACAAAACACTTAAATCGATAGCCAGGACACTCATTTTTCAGGGCAGCTCAATCTATCTAGGGACTCTCTATTAGAAACATCTTCCTACGTACATCTTATTTCTATGTAATAGGATGTTGTCCCAGAATTGCTGACCAGAACATAAAACTAAGAAAAGAGAAGAGGGGCCTGCTTTTAATGTATTGAAAGAAGCCTCCAACTCTGGGACCAGCTACGATTTCCTAAGGTAATTATGAAGAGGTGGCAAAAGAAGCCTTACATCTGTATTCCATGGTCTCAGATTCCAAATTCCTCCCCACAAACCCTTTCCAATCCATAGAAACAGAGGCTGAGGAAGGAAGTTGAACATGAAAGCATTTAAACTGCGTGCTCCTGAACTCATTTTCAGTTACCCATCAGACCAAGCCATGAAGCTCCAAGATATTCAGTGTAGCTATTGGATGCCTGCAGGAATGGGCCTCAGGCTTCCTTTTTTTTTTTGAGTCGGAGTCTCATTCTGTCACCCAGGCACACCAGTGACGCTCACGGTCACTGCGGCCTGGACCTGCTGGGCTCAAGACAGCCTTCCACTTCAGCCTTCAAAGTAGCTGGAACCACAGGCACGCAACACCATGCCCAGTTAATTTTTTGATTTATTGTAGAGTCAGGGTCTCACCAAGTTGCCCACACTGGTCTTGAACTCCCTGGCTGAGGCAATCCTCTCTCCTCGGCCTCCCAGAGTGCTGGGATTAAGCCACCATGCCTGGCCGGTCTTATAGTTTTAAGGAGTGTGGGTGAGTGCAGGGAAGTGACCCCAAGCAATCAAATATTATACAAATATTATTGCAATTATGAATTAGTGATAGTGGGTCTCTTCATCAGGGAAGCTCCCTGAGGGGAAGTTAATCTATAGAGAGAGCATTCAAAGCATGATGTGGGCTGATAAATAGACACATGCACACACACACACAGCGCAGGACAAAGAGAGGGACTCAGCCGGGTGGAGTGGCTCATGCCTGTAATCCCAGCATTTGGGAGGCGGAGGCAAGAGGATTGCCTGAGCTCAGGGGTTCAAGACCAGCCTGAGCAACATAGCAAGACCTCATCTCTACAATAAATCATTAAAAAGTTAACCAGGCATAATGGCGCATACCTATAGTTGCATCTACTTGGAAGGCTGAGGCAGAAGGATTGTTGAGCCCAGCAGATCGAGGCTGCGATGGCCAAGAGGGTGCCACTGCACTCTAGCCGGGGCGACAGAGTGAGACTCTGACTAAAAAAAAAAAAAGAGGGAACCAGGCTGAGTACCAAGGGGCCACAGCACACAACTCTAGGAGGCATCACCAAGAGCATATAATGTTGGGCTCATGCCATGTGATATCAATGGGGTTGGGAAGGGCAATTTTACCATCATCTAATCTGAGCACTGAATCCAACCACTCCTCAAATTTCAAATGCTTCCACACAGTTTGCTTCCATAAGTGAATAGGTACAGATATTTTTTCTTTTTATTTTGAGTTGGAGTCTCACTCTGTCACCCAGGCTGGAGTGCAGTGGCACAATCATGGCCACCACAGCCTTAACCTACTGAGCTCAGGCAATCCTTCCACCTCAACCTTCCAAGTAGCTGGAACTACAGGTACACACCACAATGCCTGGCTAATTTTTTGATTTACTGTAGAATCAAGGTCTTGCCAAGTTGCTCAGGCTGATCTCAAACCCCTGGGCTCAGGCAATCCTCTCGCCTCCACCTCTCAAAGTGCTGGGATTACAGGCGTGAGCCACTGTGCCCTGCTCAATAGATGCCTTTTTAAAAGCCGATAAGAAGAGGGTTTTCTGCCACTTGAATCATAATGCATCCTCAAATCTCAATAAGCCTGGTGAAAACTGAGCCAAAAAGCCCATTAGTTACTGAAGCTGTGATGGACAGTAAGATTGCTGATCAAAAAAGAAATCTTGAACCAAGGGCCTCACTATGCCAAAGAACAGAGAAACAGCCAGGAGCATGAGTCTCATTCCCAAGCTTATACTTTTATACTAGTAGAGGCCATAGCACAATCAATCCCTCAGAATTGCCATGAATAGATTCACTTGCATGAATGCATTTAGCTCTGGTTAGTGCTGTTGTCGGTGGTATTTGCCTTTTTCTCAGTATTTTTACCTTGTTCTTGGAGATCTGACTCCCTGATATGATGTTGTCAGTCTCTTCTGCACCAAGGTGGCCCAGGGTAATTTATTAATACCAGAGAGGCCAATCTCCCTTTTTTGGAATTTCTTACAACCTACTCCCTTTAATTTTTTAATTTCTTCAGTTACTCTTGGTTTTAATAGAATACAAAGCAAGGAAATGGGGAAGTCTCTGAATGCTTCAATTTACCATATTGTATTTATTGTGTGTCTGCCAAGTGGCAACCACCATGTTTTCTTAGACATCACTAAAACAAAATCACATTGTTTTCTCAAGCTGCAAGGAGATGTGGACCCCTTGGGAACACTGTCACCCAGATTCTGGGAGATGAACTCTGCTTTGGCTCCCCATTCAAGTCCAGCCTGACTACAGGCAAGGTGGCTTTCAGTAGTAATAAAGGTATGAATGTTGTAAGGCAGACAGATGTTACCTGCAATGAAAATATTTAGTCTTGTGCTGGGCATGGTGGCTCACACTTGTAATCCCAACACTTTGGGAGATAGAGGCAAGAGGATTGCCTGAGCCCAGAGATTTGAGACCAGCCTGGACAACTTGGCGAGATCTTTTCTCTATAATAAATCAAAAAATTAGTCAGGTATGGTGATGCACACCTGTGGTTCCAGCTACTTGGAAGACTGAGGTAGAAGGATCACCTGAGCCCAGCAGGTTGAGGCTGCGGTGGCTGTGAGCATCCCACTGCACTCCAGCCTAGATGACAGTGAGACTCTGACTCAAAAAAAAAAAAAATTACCCAAGTATGGTGGTGTGTAACTATACCCAAGCTATAGTTACAGCTCCTTGGAAGGCTGAAGCAGAAGGAACACCTGAGCCTAGCAGGTTGAGGCTATAGTAGCTGTGATTGTGCCACTGCACTCCAGCCTGGGTGACAGAGTGAGACTCCAACTAAAAAAAAGAAGAAAAGAAAATACCTAGATCTAAAGTTGACTGTTATATAAGGTAGATACTAGGAGTCATTCTTGAAGTCTCTTTCTCCTTCACCCTCACATATAATTTTTCACTAAATATCTGCTAAATATCTCTCTACTTGGTTCTGTTTGCTGCTGCTTTATCTCCTTCTTCTCCTTGGTTAATGTTAAAATAACTGTAAATGCTATCTCAGCAGGGCAGAAGGTCATTACCCAGCGTCTATTGAAGATAGGGCAAAGTCAGACATCAACAAAAAGCTGGGAACAGGGAGACTTTATCCTTACCTATGTGTGAATCTCTTATAAAGGAGAGTATTTGTAAATTATTTGTATAATTAAAAAATTGACTTTAAAAAGTTGCAGTTAAGTGCAAATCATGTAATTACACTGTCTTAGGTGAGTGTTTTTTTTTTTTTTTTTTGAGTTGGAGTCTCACTCTGTCGCCCAGACTGGAGTGCAGTGGCCGCTCCTGGCCACCGCAGCCTCGACCTGCTGGGCTCCGGCAATCCTTCTGCCTCAGCTTTCCAAGTAGCTGGAACTACAGGTGTGCGCTACCACGCCCGGCTAATTTTTTGATTTATTGTAGAGATGAAGTCTCATCAAGTTGCCCAGGCGGGTCTCGAACCCGCAGGCTCAGACAATTCACTCACCTCAGCCTCCCAAGGTGCGGGATTACAGGCTAAGCCACCGAACCCGGCTAGGTGAGTGTTTTTATTCTTTTTTTTTTTTTTTTTAGTAATAGAACCCCTCAAATGAAACCTTATAAGAAACACCTTAGTGAACTTCTCTTGTGTTCTGCCTCCTTTTGATGTAGAATTCTAATATTATAAGATAGCTTACTTCCTGGAAGTGACCCATCCTATTCACATCTAAGTGTGGTTCAGGCACATGATTCTGACCTAGCCATGGGAGCAAATATAACGGTTTACTTTACTTTCTGAGCTCTCCTAGCTCTTTTTCTCTTCATAATTCTGGAAAAAAAGAGCAGTGGTTAGTTTTTAATCCCTCTGAATCCTCCCCCAGAAACAAAAATATAGGAAGGCAACTAGATGGTAAAACCAAAAACCTATGAATAACATCTTCAACAAAGCCAGATGGTCAGGCATAGTAACTCACACCTAGTAATTCCATCTCCACTTTGGCAGGTTGAGGTGGAAGGATCACTTGAGCCCAAGAGGTTGAGACTGGTAAGTCATGATTGTGCCACTGCACTCCAGCCTGAGTGACAGAGTGAGAACCTGATTCAAAAACACAAAAAAAGCCAAATGATATGGTATTCCCACGAACTCCAAAATATAAGAGCATGGTGACAACCACCACCAGCACCACTATAATCTGCATGACCCATATTTATGCAGGAAAAAGCAGAGGAAAGAAATAGTGCATGTAATGGGCCAACAAATAAGTCTTCATGGGAAGGCATAGTGGGCCAGATTGAGAAAAGCAGCTGAAGTGGGAAGTGTTTTGTATGCTTCAATACAGGAGGAGAACAAAGAGACTCTGATCAGATCTGAAGGGGTTGGAGCAGTCCAGGCAACATAAACCCTTAAAACTAATTGTTTTAGTCCATTTATGTTGATATGAAGGAATATCCGAGGCTGGATACTTTGTAAAGAAAAGAGGTTTGGTCAGGCGCCCTAGTTCACGCCTGTAATCCCAGCACTTCGGGAGACTGAGGCAAGAGGATTGCTTGAATTCAGGAGTTCAAGACCAGCCTGGGCAATATAGTGAGATCTCATCTCTACAAAATATCAAAAAGCTAGTCAGTCACAGCAGCATGCGCCTGTGGTCCCAGCTGCTCAGGAGGCTAAAACAAAAGGATTGAATGTGTCCAGGAGGTAGAGGCTGTTGTGAACTGTGATTGTGCCACTGCACTTCAGCTTAGGCAACAGAGTGAGACCCTGACTAAAGAAAGAAAGAAAGGGGTGGGGGGGGGAGAAAAGGAGGGAGGGAGGGAGGACGAGAACTGAAAATAAAAAAGAACCAAAAATCACGTGAGAGAAAAAAATGACAAATACTGAATCCATGCAATAAAATCTGTGAAAATAAGTAATTCAAAAATCTAAGCTGTGGAAACTCTAAATTATTTTGAGCCTGAAAGGAATGTGATTATGAGGTGTGAGCGATGTGACAGGCAGCTGTAACACAGGCAGATATAAACTCTGTTTCTCTGGTTATAGATTAGTCTTCTTCCTTACCTATATACACTGTTTTGTAAAATGTTGCAAATGCCTGAAGGGCACCAGGGAAGACCCTCTGCCTCCTCACTGTTGATCTTCATTGTAGATGAACTTCCCTCTTGCCTTTTTCACACAAAAACTTCATAGCTTTTACATTGTCTTAAGATGGGATGTTAAATATACTCTTTTAAATTGGAAAGAAAATGAAAACAAGTCAGGCTGGGCATGGTGTCTCATGCTTGTAATCCCAGCACATTGAGAAGCCTAGGTGAGAAGATTGCCCGAGTCTAGGAGTTCAAGACCAGCATGGGCAACTTGACGAGACCTCGCCTCTGCAATACATTTTTAACAATTAGTCAGGTGTGGTGGTGCATGCCTATAGTGTCAGCTACTTGGAAGGCTGAGGCAGAAGGATCACCTGAGTCAAGCAGGTGTGGTGGCTGTAATCATGTCACTTCACTCCAGCCTGGGTGATAGAGTGAGATTCTGACTCAAAAATAAATTTTTTAAGAAAAAAAAAAGCCACACAGAAAACAAAATGTAACTAATTAACTTGTTGTAACTTATAAACCAGCTGTATAGAAAAAGTTATAATCCTACTAAACTTTGTTTTCTGACTACATAAGCAATAGCTTAACTTTTAACTTCAGAACTCTAACCCCATTTCTTTTTCTTTCCTTTTTGTGTATGTGTGATGAGATCTTGCTGTTTTGCCTAGACTGGTCTCAAACTTGTGGCCTCAAACAATCCTCTTGCCTCAGTCTCCCAAAGTGTGAGAAATAAGTGATTTATTTTCAAATTGGAGCCTAACTTATCTTGGGTTCTTCAGATGGTGTCTAAATGCTTTGTGCTATCTTTTGTTGATTCACTTCCTACTTCTTTGTGTTTCCTTTTTGTGGGATTGAATTTTTACTTTGGTGGGTTTCCTGTTTAAACTTTTGGCGGGATCCAATCAGAATGATTCTGCAAGCCAATCACCAAATAGGAAGTGCAAATGAAATGATTCTGTAAGCCAATCAAAATGTGTCACGTAGGCATCTGATGGGAAAGCTTGTAACTTCTGCAGTACTCCTCCAGTGAGGAACCAGGAGAGGAACCTACATTTTAGGGATAAAAGTGCTAATTCTTCCTGCTTCGGTGTGCCTGCCCACCAGACATCCAATTTTGCAATACCATCATTAAAGTCTCATTTCTGCTGCATTCCACATCTCTGTGTTCATCCTTTGATTTTGGGCAGGTGAGTTCATTTCTTACAGAAGTATTAGGTTTATAGGAGTAAGCCACCATGCCCACCCTCACTGACCCCGTTTCTCTGAAATGTATTTCTCTCAGATGACTATTCCCAGTTTTTTTAAGTCAGAATTTCTGTCACCAAGGCTGGAGTGCAGTGGCATCCTCATGGTGACTACAGCCTTGACCTGCTGGGCGAGATGATCCTTTCATCTCAACCTTCCAAGTAGCTAGAACTACAGGCACACACCACCTTGCTGGCTAATTTTTTTTTTTGAGTTGGAGTCTCACTGTGTCGCCCAGGTTGGAGGGCAGTGGCACACTCACGGCCACAAAAACAGTCTGTCATCAACATGCAAACACTCAGAGAATATTGCTCAGAATTTTGGTCACTTTGAGGTGGCAATGGTTTTGGGAATGACTGAGATGAGGCATGTAAGATAGCTTCTGAGGTAGCTGGCAAAGTTCTACCTCTAGCCCTGAGTGTGGTCATTAAAAGGGTGTCTACCTTACAACAATTCACTATATATGTGTTTGGTGTAGTTTTTATATTTGTGTTTTATTTTACAATATAATGTTTTTAAAAAATAATAAAATATACTACAATTACATTTAGAGAAACTTGAATGTGGACTAGGGATAATATTAGGGTGCTATTGTTAAATTGTGGATGTGATATAATAGTTTTGTAGCTATGTAATAAAATGTTCATTTTGGAGATACATACTGAAGAATTTACTATAATTTACTTCTAAATGCTCTAGCAAAAAAAAAAAGGAAAGAAAATATTGATTCCTAGTCACATTTTTTTTTTTTTGGTAGAGACAGGATTTCAGTTTTGTTGCCCAGGCTGGTCTCAAGTGATCCTCCTGCCTCAGCTTCCCAAAGTGCTGGGACTACAGGCATGAACCACCATGACTGGCCTGGTATTTTAATTTTTAAATTGGGTGTAATACATATAGTATTATGAATTTTGCACAGATTTTAAGAGTTATAGTTAAGTGAGTTTAACAAATGCCATTAGCCTAATAAAAGACACATATTTTCCCCAGAAAATTTCCTTCTGCCTCTTTCCAGTCAATCTCCTCTCCCACCTCATACTGAGGGAACACCTGCTGTGATCTACTTTATCATAAATTATTTATATGATCTAGGACTTTATGTAAATGAAATCAACAAAGCATACTCTTTAGCTACACCTTTTAAAAACATTTTAACGTCCCTGAAATTGGAATATGTCTTAGAAATCAGTGGTATCTAACAAATAGCAATCTTTTCTCTTTTTCTATTGTTACATAAAATAATGGAGTGTCTTATAATCAATGGCATTTTTTATTTGATTTGATAGAGTATATTACATTTAGATGAAGCACATATGACAAAAATGTTAGCAAGTTGTTGAATCTAGATAGTAGATATGGGTATCCCAAAAGTAGAACACACTTATATCCACTATCTAGATTCAATTTAATTTACATAAATAATAAAATCTAATTTGCTAAATAAATTGTTGTACAAAATTGTTGTACCCTCCTTTGGCATTTCCCCCCTTTAATTAAACAGTAACCTTAAAACAATGGAATTGGTTGCAATATTTATTGATTCTGAGAGCCCATAGTAGGCTCCTGGGTACTCTAGTCTAGTACAAGATTGTCAGGTCTTTGTAGGATTTGCCTTTTGGTTATATATGTTATTTTTGTCATATATCCCATATCTATTATTTTTGTACTCTGTTTTCCCAAACTCTTCAAAAGTTGACAGCCTCTAGTCAGGTACAATGGCTCACGTCTGTAAACCCAGCACTTTGGGAGGCAGAGGCAAGAGGATTGCCTGAGGTCAGGGGTTCAAGACCAGCCTGGACAACTTGGAAAGACTTCGTCTCTACAATAAAATTTAAAAAATTTGCTGGGCATAGTGAAGCTCACCTGTAGTTCTACTTGGAAGACTGAAGCGGAAGGATCACCTGAGTCCAGCCTGGTGACTATAAGCATGCTAGTGCACTCCAGCCTGGGGGACAGTGTGGGACTCCAACACAAAAAAAAAAAAAAAAAAAAGCTGACAGCCTCTGTTGTCTGTGTCCTGAGGCAGTAAGAAGGGCAGTAAGAAAGTTGGTGGCCAAACTATTTAATGAAGTATCTAATCCAGTAGGTGAGTACCTAAGTCTGAGGCAAAAAAGAAAAGTTAGGGCTGGAACCAGAGCCTTGCAGCTAGAAAATCAAAATTCTGGTTCTCTAAGTATGGAAATACTTTCAGTTCATCCTGGTAAATGGTGCTCTTGCCAGCTTTTAGCTGGTGCTTTTCTTTGCACTTGTAAGGATGGAGCCTGTGACCAGTAGCCTCTGATCCTATTCATCTGGAGCTTGCTTGCACCACTGTGGTATTATCTATCATAAACAGTCCTAAAAGGTCCATCCTCCTTTCCTGTCCTGGAACCAGGCTTCCCTAGTCCCTCATTTTGTTACCTTCAGGAAAAGGCAGAATGTCCTTTGTCTACACTGCATATATGACTTTAGTCATAGGCAGAATTTTTTTTTTTTTTTTGGAGTAGGAGTCTCACTCTGTCACCCAGGCTGGAGTGCATCGGCATGCACATGGCTACCGCAACCTCAACCTGCTGGGCTCAGGCGATCCTTCCACCTGAGTCTTCCAAGTAACTGAAACCACAGGCGTGCAATACCATGCCCAGCTAATTTTTTTGCATTTATTGTAGAGACAAGGTCTCACCAAGTTGTCCAGGCTTGTCTCAAACTCCTGGACTCAGGCAATCCTGTCACCCCTGCTTCCCAAAGTGCTGGGATTACAGGCATGAGCCACCGTGCCTGGCAGTCATGGGCAGAATCACAGCCATTATATCATGGCATAGACCTAGGCTTCCACTTGGAAGTTCTGACTCTGCCACGAGATAACCCATCTCACCCAGAGAAAATCTCAAGCTCTCCCAGTCTCCTTATTTGTGCAACAGAGTGATAGTACCTACCTCTCAAGTTAGAAAATTGAGTGAGAGGACAAAAAGAAAAAAGCACATAACAAACTATAAAGCTGTATTTGATGGGGACAACTAGTTTTATTCCTGGGATGGGAAAGAGAAATATTTCATTTCAGATCTCATTTGGCTGATGGTCCAGATAGCAGTGACCATCCCCGTTGGCTCTTATAATGTTTAATTATCTTCTTTTATTTTTTTTTGAGTTGGAGTCTCACTCTTGTTGCCCAGGCTAGAGTGCAGTGGCACACTCACGGCCACTGCAGCCTCGACCTGCTGGGCTTAGGCGATCCTTCCACCTCAGCCTTCCAGTAGTTGGAACTACAGACACACACCACCACACCTGGCTAGTTTTTTTGATTTATTGTAGAGACGAGGTCTCACCAAGTTGCCCAGGCTGGTCTTGAACCCCCGGGCTCAGGCAATCCTCTTGCCTCAGCCTCCCAAAGTGCTGGGATTGCAGGTTGAGCCACCATGCCCAGCCTTCTTCTTCTTTTTTTTTTGAATCAGAGTGCAGTGCAGTGGCATGCTCATGGCTCAGGCAATCCTTCTGCCTCAGTCTTCCAAGTAGCTGGAACTACAGGTGTGCACCATCATGCCCAGCTAATTTTTTGACTTATTGTAAGGATGAGTTCTTGCCAAGGTGCCCACGCTGGTCTTGAACCCCTGGACTCAGGCAATCCTCTTGCCTCCCTCACAGGTGTGAGCCACCATGCACCCAGCAACAACTTTCTTAAATATGCTCAAAGAGCTAAAGAATAATACAGAGCGCTAAAGGAAATAAGCAAAACAACATATGAACAAAATGAGAATATCAACAAAGAGAAATTAATTTTTTTTAAAAAGACCAAACAAATTCTGAAGCTGCAAAATACAATAACCAAATTGAAAAATTCAGTAGAGGGGCTCAACAGCAGACTCAAACAGTCAGAAGAAGAGAAAGAGACAAGTGCACCTTATTTCTACAATAAATCAAAAAATTAGCTGCGCGTGGTAGCATGCGCCTGTAGTTCCAGCTACTTGGAAGGCAGAGGTGGACGGATCGCCTGAGCCCAGCAAGTCGATGCTGGGATGGCTGTGAGCGTGCCATGGCACTCCAGTCTGGGCAATGGAGTGAGACTTCAACTCAAAAAAAAAAAAAAAGTTTTTGAGTTGGAGTTCTCACTCTTTCACCACCTTGACCTACTGGGCTCAAGTGATCCTTCCACCTCAGCCTTCCAAGTAGCTGGAACCACAGGCACGCACCACCACACCCAGCTAATTTTTAAATGTATTATACAGATGAAGTTTCACTAAGTTGTCCAGGCTGGTCTTGAGACCCCGGACTCAGGCAATTCTCTTACCTCCACCTCACAAAGTGCTGAGATTACAGGCGTGAGCCACCATGTTCAGCATAAAAAATCTTGAAAGTAGCAAGAGAGAAGCAATTCATCATATACAATGGCTTCTCAATGAGACTAACAGCAAATTTCTTAGCAGAAACCTTGTAGGTAAGAAGTCAATGGTCTGATATACAGTCATGCATCCCTTAACAATAGGGATATGTTCTATGAAATGCATCATTAGGCTATTTCTTTGTCGTGCCCACATCGTAGAGCACACTTACGCAAACTTGGATTTATAACCTACTACATACTAGGCTGTACGGTATAGACTATTGTTCCTAAGCCATAAGCCTATGCAGCATGTTATACAGTACTAAATATTATAGGCAATTGTAACATAATGATAAGTATTTGAGTATCTAAACACAGAAAAAGTACAGTAAAAATGTGGTATTATAACTTATGGGACCGCCATGGTATATGTGGTCTGTCATTGACTAAAATGTTGCTATGTGGTACATGATTCTATTTAAAGTACTGAAAGAAAAAAATCTACCAGTTAAGAATTCTATATTTGACAAAACTATTTTTCAGAAACAAGAGAAAAATTAAGACATTTCTAAATTCTGTAGGAGTTTATCACTAGACCTAACCTATAAAAAATGCTAAAGGGAGTACTCCAAGTAGAAATCAGATGGCACTAGAGAGTAACTCAGAGCCATATGAAAATAGAAAGCTCGGCATTGCTTTGTCAAACTCTGGTGTGTCCACTTGGCTCTTGGAGCTATGGCCACCATGTTGCCTGGCTTTGGCCCCCACTCTGGCTTGGGTAGGTGAATTTTTTTTCTCTCTCTCTCTAATTTACTTTCTAAATAAACTATATTTTTTTCCAATAAAAAAAGAAAGAAAATAGAAAGCTCTACAGTGAAGATGAATACCCAGACAAATATGAAAACCAGTATTACTGTGATTTTGGTTTGTAACTGACCTTATGGGTTGATAAGCACATCAATGTGCTAGGAGGGGGTGTGCTCAAGGAGGGCATGGAAGCCTGTGTCCCTCCTACCCTTCCATATCTTGCTCCATGGGTCTCCTCCATTTGACTGTTCTTGAGTTTCATTTTTTAAAATATTTTTTTGAGTCGAGTCTCACTCTATCTCAAGGCTGGAGTGTGGTGGCATGATCACAGCTACTGCAGCCTTAACCTACTAGGCTCAGGTAATCCTTCTGCTTCAACCTTCCACGTAGCTGGAACTACAGGCTAATTTTTTGGTTTATTATAGACATGACGTCTTGCCATGTTGCCCAGGCTGGGACTTCACCATCCCAGCACTTTGGGAGGCGAAGACAAGAGGATTGCTTGAGCTCGGGGGTTCAAGACCAGCCTGAGCAACATGGTGAGACCTTGTCTCTACAATAAATAGAAAAATTAGCTGAGCGTGGCGGTGCACGCCAGTGGTTCCAGCTACTTGGAAGGCTGAGGAAGAAAGATCGCCTGAAACCAGCAGGTCAAGGCTGCAGTGGCTGTGAGCATGCCACTACACTCCAGCCTGGGCAACAGAGTGGGACTTCGACTCAAAAAAAACCAAACCAAAACAAACAAACAAATCTGAGATGATGTAGTAAAGCACCTAGAACAGTACTCAGAGCATTAAAAATGTTCAATAAATATTAGCTATAAGTTTAATAATTGAAAGGAGGTACCTATAGAAACCTAGAAGAAACTTATAGCTTATTCTTAGTTTAGTCTTTTTGTCTCAGCATAACCATTAGAAAGCGTTTAGACATTCTGCTACAGGCCAAGCGGCACCCTATCTCACCTCCTTGGCCAGTCTCTATCAGATGCAAGACTAGAACAGCCCAACCTTCCAATTCATGATTTAGCATAATAATCTATAGTAAACTTTCAGGTTCTTTGTCAAGGCGGAAAGATCATCCCTTGGCTGGCCAAAGCCATAGAAATAATAAGACCACTTTTGGTCAAGGAGTTTGGGGATTGCAAATGTCTAACAAGTCTCTTGGGGGGATCCTCTCCAGGCCCAAACCCCAAGTTAACCTAAGTAGCCCTTTGTGATCTATGTGACACAGACAGACCCCACCATGGCAACCATCATGTGACTGACCCACTCATCTGCCTGCTGTCCATTACCTGACATCAGTGCCTGCACTTACCTGCCCCTTCGTGATGATTTGGAGCAAACTACCACCCAATCACCTTAATGATCTTCCCCCATCAAGGGGAATGGTTAAAAGGACTCAACCACAAGCAGCCATTGGTCATTGCCTTGCTAGACTCTTGTGTTGCCATGTGCTCTTTGAGCTATGGCTGACACCATGCTTCCTGACTTTGGCCCCCTCCCCTACCTTGGGAAGGTGAATCTTCTCTTTCTCTCTCTCTCTTTAATTTACTTTTAAATAAAGTATATTTTCTAATCTAACTTCTTTGCAATTCTTTGCATCTTTCATGATGCATTGGATTGCATCCCAGACACATTCCCAGTGGGCCTGACCTAACATTCTGGAGGCCCCCTGCTGGGAGAGTGTGACCCGAACAATAACGATATTATTATTAATAAAGAAAGCTTTGTGCCAGGCCTACCTGGTGCTTAACCCAAATCATAGATAATATTTAGGTAAATATTTCTGCCTGTTTCTTCAGTCACAGGAAACAGATTTCCTTTGTTAAAACACAGGGTAAGCCGGGCTCAGTGGCTCAGCCTGTAATCCCGCGCTTTGGGAGGCTGAGGTGAGTGGATTACCTGAGCCCGCAGGTTCGAGACCCACCTGGGCAACTTGGCGAGACGTCATCTCTACAATAAATCAAAAACTTAGCCGGGTGTGGTAGCGTGTGCCTGTAGTTCCAGCTACTTGGAAGGCTGAGGTGGAAGGATCGCTGGAGCCCAGCAGGTTGAGGCTGCGGTGACCGGGAGTGTGCCACTGCACTCCAGTCTGGGCGACAGAGTGAGACTCTGACTCAAAAAACAACAACAACAACAACAACAACAAAAAAAAAACAACCGCCCCCAAAAAACACAGGGTAGCCGGTGAAAGGACAGACCAAGAGTGAGAAGCCATCTTTTGTTCCTAGATCCTAACACAATGATGAGAAAGTAAAAACTGTGCCCTGGAGGAATACATTCTTTAGGTAAAGATTAACTTTGCTGACTTTGTCTTTCCAGAAACACAGACCCTTCAAGCATGACAGGTATGGCCTATT
>CAUYQG010203539.1:0-40485 GCA_963574415.1 Tarsius wallacei | reverse complement strand
AAAACAAACATGTAGCCTTCACAGAAGTAAAGGAAAGAAACTAACCAATTCAGCTCAGCAAAAAAAAAAAGGATCCCTGTTTATTGCAGCATTATTCACAATAGCAAAAAACATGGAACCAACTGTGCTGCCCATCAAAAGTGGACTAGATTTTTTTTTAAATGTGGTGCATATACACGATGGAATATTACACAGACATGAAGAAGGACAAAATTATGGACTTCACAGCAACTTGGATGGATTTAGAGTCAATAATGCTCAGTGATCTATCAAAGAAGAAAAGAACTGAATACCACATGTTCTCACTCATAAGTGGACCCTGAACAATTATAATACTATAAAAAAGGTTTTGGCAGCAGAGGGAACTACCAGGGGAGGGGGGCACACTTCATCAATAAGAGCACCTGGTTTCAAACCAGGTGAAGTGGAGATCAAGTGAGCCCCAAATTTTACCTGAAAAATGACCATTTGTATGTCTAATCCAGAACTGTACCCTACTCCTTAAAATAAAAATAAATGCATAGACATGAAATTATCTAAAAGAAGTTAAAAACAGACCATATCTTGGGAACTTTATAAATTATCCTGTGGCAAATATTACTGAATGGTCATGAAAAACAAAACTCAGTAGGCATAGAACATTAATTTATAAAAACGCAGCTTTAAATTTTATTCACATGTACTATAAAGTAAAATTTGCACAGTCCTAAGCATTTCAAGATAAAGAAGTTTTGTTAAGATCACTACATTTATAAAACTATTAAAATTTTGCCTTCAAGAGAAATTGGAAGCTAACAAAATATATTGTGCATAGTCTCTTTGTTTTAAACTATTAAATTAATTTTTTAAATCATGCTTTCAGAAATGATCACTTACTGTTAGCTAATATTTTGTTCACACTGTAATGAAAGAATAAAATAATTTTTAATCTTTGAGAAAAAGATAGTGTTTTCCAGACTGGCAGCTTAATAAATATCTGGGTAGCTATACTTGATCTTCAACATTCTAAAGGGAATAATTTAATGTAATAACATCCTTCAGTTGTGGAGTAGCATGCAATGAAATTGTTATGCATTTACAGAAATGCTAACAATGACATCACAAATTAAAACATGAATGTAGTAGTATGTTTCAATTGTGCAGGAAGATCTGAGAAAACAACAGCCTTTGGGAAAGCGGGTGGGATAATATAAATGTAAACACTTGAATGTGAAACACTGTTACAGATATAATTCAAGATATTTTGAAGTATTTTATGACAAGAAACTGTTAATTATTGGATCTCTTTCAAAAAGAGCTTTGCCAATGAAGTCCACACACCCCATCCTGCTAGCCAGAGCGCTTGTATTTTAAAGGGAGAAGCTAGATCTCACTTAGATTTTCTGTATGCTAAAACAAGCCTGGGCAGTAAAAACGCCAGCCTTGGTCTTACTCTGAAGACCTAGGGGCTGCCAAAAACTCTGGGGCATTCCACTTCTACTTTCATTCTCCTTCATTCATTCATTCAAAAGTTATTTGTCAAGCACTTGCAATGTTCCAGCACCAAACTAGTCACTGGAGATTTTACTCGTAAGCAAAACCAACGAAGATCCTTGCTCTCAGAGAGCATGGATTCTATCAGCAGGAGACAAAAACTATTAGTCTAATAAATAACTAAATTATATAGGAGGTTAGAAGATACATAAGACAGGGAGTGGTTTACAATTTTAAAAAGCATGAACTCCAGGTACCTCCTTGAGAATGTGACTTGCAAGCAGATGCTTTAAGTAGGTAAGGGGCTTGCTAGGGGAGAATAAGCATTCCAGTTCTGGTAGGACCCTACGGAAGGTAGGCCATGTGTTTTTAAAGAAGAGCAGGGGGCCTGAGTGACAGGAGCAGCATGAGCAAGGCAGAGAGTAATTTTGTACTCTCCAGTGTCCATGAAGAAGAAACCCTGGAATTTCAATGAAGGAGTGCCTTAGAGCAGCAATATGGAAGGAAGAAATGGTGGTTAAAAGACCTGTGCTGAATTTGCATATTGGTAGCAACCATGTTGCATTATCTAGAATTTTTGTCACAAATCAGTAAAAATATAAAAGCATTCTAAAGATTATTTGATTCACACCTTATGCATTTGTTTATTATGATGATTATCATTCTTTAAGGGTGGTCGTATGTATTATTTCTGCAGCCCCTGCATAATGCTCAGGCTTGGTTCAAAGTCTTCCTAAGGACCATACACCTATTTGGCAAGCAAATACTGATTATGAAAAAATTAGAATGATAGGGAAGGCCCAAAGCTAGAACTAAATGTACAGTAATCACTTAGGAAAATGTGTTTAATTCATGAGAAAATATAGGGTTGTTAAAAATATATATGTATTTAGGTGCACTGAGTTTTAAAATGGAACAAAGAACTAAGGAGAAACCATCAAAATAGAGTCCTATGTAAAACAATCTGTCTCATCTATTAGTGGGCAGCATTTTGACTTTGATTTTTTTAATTAAATTTGCCCATTACAGTCAAACTGGAGAGAAAAAATATTTTTAAACAAAACAGAGATCTTTTAATAAACGGTTGACTTGAAATATTCCAAAAGAAAGTAGATAGTTCCATGAAAACAAAGTGCCTTCCTCAATAAACCAACAATATGTGTTTATTGCATTGGAGCCCAGGACCACCACATGCGATTATAGTAAAAGCTCTGCATTATTTCCATCTGGCAATGAGAACACAAGATGTTGTGTAAACTACCAGAAGAGCTCTATTTCATTGTAATTAAAATTTAGTGTTACACTTAAGCAATAAGGCAACTCCAGGAGATGTGATTATCATGAGATAATGACCTTGGGGTGTTAGAAGGCATACAAGGAACCAAATGCCTCCAGTCCTCTGGGGGGCAAGATTATTTCTGCATAGCAATCTCGACCTCCTCTTGCTTACCCGCTCCTGCCCCTGAAACTGTGTGATCAGTGAAAGAGGAAAGCTTGGGATTAAGAGTACTAATATGATTTCTGCAAAATGAGGACATTGGGGGACTGGTAGATGACAAAGATGGCACTGTGGAATGCTGAAGCAGCAGTTTCGAATGAGTTGTGTTGTTTGTGCAATAATTATGCAATGGCTTTCGAATTCTCTGGGCACATATAGAACTGTCAGTGATGTCATAGTCATGTAAGTAATCCTCAGCAAGGGCACAGACTTAACCTTTTCCCCCTGTTTTGGTTTCACGATTTCCATTTCATAATAGCAATAAGATATGACAGGTGGTGCCTTTTTTGAGAGTTTATTATTCTTCTTGGGTGGTTGAAGACATTCAGCCTTTGGCCCGAACCTCTCAAGACATGTGAGATGTATAATAACTTCCCCAAAATGCAATGCCTGTCATGTTTTATTGCTTAATTACTTTGTACTTCCTAAGTAATTCTTCTCGTGAATGTAGATAACAGTGCTTACATTAGAGTTTACTCTATACTACTACAAACTACATCTAAATGAGACAACATGAAACAATTTCTAATGTAATGAATGAGGGAATGTTCCATCACTATTCTAAACTGTAAACTGGAGGGTCACTTAAAATTATGCAAAATATTTTAATATAAAATAAGATCATCCTCAGTGACAGCTCATGTTGAGGTGCCAGGTGTCTTAATTATTCAAGGATATCTTAGACTCTCCTGTATCAAAGAGGTGAAAGTGAGGGCTTAACTTGGAAATAATATTTCAATAAGAAAAAAGTAGGGAAACAAATCATAAATATTATAAAGGGGAAATATTAGAACATTGGGAAAAACTTGTTAAAATAATACTATGAAAGAATTTGCATATGTAGATATAAATGGGTGTATATAAAATACTGACGCATAGGAAAACTAAAATGGTAAAAGAATACAGATATAAAGTAGCGGGTTTTTTAATCAAGGTAAGGAAGAATCTGCTAAAGCCTTGTTAACATTCTACCCAGATGACATTTAGAGTTTCATTGCCCTCTGTTTCACTTTACTTGTGTAGAGTCATGTCTCAGCAAACTCTCCACTTAAGACAGTGCAATTTTTGCTTCTGTTGAGACTGGATATAAGATCTGGTTAGCTTACGATTCTAAGATACTTCAGGGTGAGTCTATGCATTCCTGAAACTCAGGAATAGCTATATAAAGATTAAATCACAGGGCAAAAAAAAAGAGAAGTATATCAATAAACATGATATATTTATACAAATCAATGAATACAAACAGTACATTAGAACACTCTCTAAATTAACCCCTATAACCTGTCTGTATAATTTAGGTACACAGCACAATAATAAATTGCATGGGGTCTTCCAACTGGCAAATTCTCTCAATGACGTGCCTCAAACAGCTAGCAACTCAGCATTTTATTCAAGGATTCAAGTATGTGAACAACTCAAGGGAACGCTCAGTGGTCACTCCTGGTCCAGCCCACTCCAAGGCTGTTTCTCTGACTTCCTCCTTCCTTGGAGAATCAACTACAACTTCAGCTCCCATTCTTTAATTTATTAATTAAGGACTCTCAAATATGAACTCTCAATCTGGAGTCCATATTTGGAAAAGGTGTAGTAACACCAGCCCTAACAACTTCACAGTTTTTGTGAAGCTACGTGACATAGAAAAGGGGGAGTGGTTTATCTCTCAAGTGCTGGTCACATCTATTTCCAATGTTGTTGCTGCTACTACCACACTCAACTGAACACTGCAAATGCATGATGAACACACTCAGGCACAACTTTGGGGCAAACACCACTAAAGGGATAAGGTCAGGTAGGAGAGGGGACACATTCCTATCTTCTAAAAGTATCAGGTGAGGGAATGAAAAATATCAATTTTTAAATAATGATAATGAGTCATAAATCTCCATATCAAAAAGATAAACATAAGAAAATTCAGTTCCTAAATATTTCCTATATTGGAAGGCATTTGCCACTTCTTAATAGAAAATCAGCTTAATAGGCTGATTTTGGCCTCCTCTGTGAAGCCTTCCTTAATTGAAGAGGAAATAACAAATCCTTCCTTACATTATTACTCTGTATCAACAGGAACATTTGAGTCATGATACTGCTGTTTCTAAACCTATGTATCATTTTGCCGCTTTCATTATTCTATTCATCCGACTTGTAGGTTCTGTAGTACAAATGTGCAAATCAATTCTATCTTGGATTATAAACTGCACAGCAAAAAAAAAAAGTCTAACATAGAGAATCACATCAAAAAGTGTGACGTGTTTTTGGTGGTGAAGAAAAATATTTTTATTTTAAAAAGTAAATGTAAATATTATTTAGGAAGACTACATATACTTCACCACAATGTTAAACTTGTTTATTATTCTATATATGCAAGAAAGTCTTCCTTGATTGTTATCACAAAATATTTCTATTGAATACAACTACTTTGTTTCTTTTTTTTTTTTTTTTTTGCTGGTAACTGCTTTTTTAGAAGAAACTTAAGTTAAAATTTGTGTTTCTATTTCAAATCTTATTTAAAAGGCATTGTGACTATGGAGCACAAGGACACAGAGGAAGTCCACCGCAGAAGTTCTCTCCTTCCCCAACAACGTGCCTGCTCATATTTTCATAGTAGATTTGCTAGGCATAGTCTGGTAATAGATTTTGGTGAAGAAGACTTTCTTCCATTTCTCCCTCCTTCGATAGATTTTTTTTTTTCACTATCAATAAAGAGTTTAACTCATATGATTTTCTAAAATTGCTTTCTTTCTTTTTTGAAGAAAACTGGATTTTTACATCAGGCCTGCCAAAGGAAAGTAAAGTTAAAATTGTCTGGTGAATGAAGATAATTTAGAAAGCAAGCTAGTATAATCCCAACTTTCTCAAATGCACTTTTCCCAATGATATTTCTATCTGTGGAGGTAAGAGTGAAAAATATGGAGTTTTCCTAAATCAAGTACACACTTGACAGGAACTATCTATTCACCTCTAGGAACTATTTAAATGCAGTCTTTTCTGACACCCAGCCAAGGAAAAAAGCTCAACCATTTTTCCACAGATTGAATTTTTATTGCACACAAAAGCCAGGTGGCAAACCTGACCTAGAACAATTAGCAGCCAGCACGTGCTTGCTGACTATCTATCTATCTATCTGTCTATCTATCTATCTATCATCTATCTATCTATCTTTTTAATATCATCTAAGTAGAACACTGGTTAGAATGGTTAGAACACTGGTTAGAATGGTTTATTCAGGCAGGAGAACCACACTGCTTTATGGCTAACCATGGCTAACCATGACTAGTTTCTGAAAGGACTGTGCTTTCTAGAATGTTCAGTTCTTTCATACAATTTCCAAACAACTTCATACACATATTCTGGCCCTTTTTTTCATACCACTGGTTTCCATTTGCCATCCCACATCTAAAATGGTGACAGAGAGTGATTACACATTTTTCCATGGGATAAGAAGTTCTTTAAAGATTTCCCAAGAATCCTCATGATAGCTGCTTGAAATTGCTTTATAGTCCTTGGCACCAGATGGAGTTATTATGGGGCTTCTTTTCTTAAGAGTCCATCTGCACAGAGATTCCTTACATGTCAAAGGTTGTTCAAATATACTTCCTTTACTCCCTAGAGTTAAAAATATAAATTTGTGAGCTTAAACTTCAGAAATATCTTTTTATTCTGTGGTCTTGTCATTGTCATGCATTCTACTTAATGCCAAATCATGATGGGCATGATGAATTCTAACAATATAAGACTTTTAAGCAAGGGTATTTAGAATATTCATTTAGTATATTTATAGGATTCCCTGCAATACATTGAAATAGCACCTGATGTTTTAAAAAGCTAAGTGTCTGTAACCATGTTCACTATTTATGATGAAAACAGGAAGATTTAAATCATTTCCTCTGTGGTCTTACCTTTGTCATCCAGATTTAGATGTAAGTCTTTCTGGCTCTGAGTGTGAGAAGTGCTCCCAGTGAAGAGATAATCACAGTTTTATGGGACCAATGTTTTTTCTTCCACTTTAGAGATGTTTTCTGCCTGTAATCCCAGTACTTTGGGAGGCCAAGGCAAGAAGATTACCTGACCCGAGGGGTTCAAGACCAGCCTGGGCCAATTGGCAAGACCTCATCTCTACAATAAATTAAAAAATTAACCAAGCGTGGTGGCATGTGCCTATAGTTCCAGCTACTTGGAAGGCTGAGGTGGAAGGATCACCTGAGTCCAGTGGGTCGACGGCTGGGGTGGCCATGAGCATGACACTGCACTCCAGCCTGGGTGACAGAGTGAGACTCTGACTCAAAAAAAAAAGTTATTTTCTATGGAAATAATAGAGCAAGTCAATCATAGGAAGACTCCATTATTTACTACCATAAGGACCTGTAATCTTCATGGCCCATGGCTGGCACTTACTGATTTATACTTGTATTCATCAACAAGTATGGACTGAGAACTTAGAGGTGCTTCAGGGATAGAAGAAGTAGAAGATTCCATCCTGGCTCTATAGAAGTGTCTTTTCTTTTTACACGATTTCTTTTTCTCATAAAATGGCTGACAAATTGTAATTGACAGCCTCATTCTGAAAAAATAAATAAATAATAAATTCTATTTTATTCATAAAAAAGTAAAAGAAATGCCAGCAAGTAAAAAGGACACAGGTTACAAAACATTTCAAGAGAATTAAAAATAACAGAGTTCAACAAACAAAATATATCCAAGGTTCCAACAGAGCAGGGATGGCGAAATCAATGCACCCGTGAACCCAAGACATTTAAAAACAACTGTTGGATACTCAAGTCCCACTAAATCATGAATCCAGGCTAGCAGCAAATTAAAAAATGACAGGCTGGGGCTCATTTCCTTTAACTTCTCTTCAACTTCACAGACTGTGGAAATGTAAAATAGGTAAGCAGTCAGTGAGAGAAGCAATTAACATCTTACCAGATTCAGGCTACCTTATTAGCCTCTTAAAAATGTGGAAGCCACTTTAAAGGTGATTCAACATCAGAATACAATTTTAACTAGAATACCTTCAGTTCCTACTATGTGCCGACCACTTCTTCACCAGCATCTGATTCGACTCGTTGAATTCAGTGGAGATCGCAGCTTCAAGTCCTTGGCCTCCATCTCAGAGAACCAAGTCAGTCTAAAATGAATCTCTGCTTACATAAATGACTTCCTCGTTTGCCTTGCTGAAGGAAATTAGCTTATCTGAATCAGCCTAGTGACAAATCCAAAAGTTTCCTGATGAGATCAGATCATATAGTTCCAGCAAATTAGCACATACCAAATCCAGTATCTGCTGAATCTTCAGTATTCCAGCAGACTGCTACCTATTGTCAGCAATAGAAAAAGACCTTCAAGAAGGCTGCTTAAACCAAGGCTCCTGGAGTTTAATTGAGGCTGTGACTAGACCCAAAAGTGTTCAATCTCTGCCCAACTACTTCACACGGAGACTCTGTGTCCTCTCTGACTTCATGAATTTACTTATTAACTCTGGGTAAGTTTTAATATACCAAAAAAAAAATCCCCAAAACTTCTCCGTGCCAGCATTCTGACGTTCTCAGTGTTACCTTTGCTGCAGCCTGTAGTTAGAACCGCAGGTGGGCAGAGGCTGAATCATAAGGCTGCTTTACGGCTTCACCATCCAACCTGAGCCCTGAGCCCCTGGCAATATTGTAAAGTTGCCTTTTTGGTTTTTCTTGGTTCAAAGGACTCCATGAAAGAAGAGGAAGAACACCAAAAATCATCTATAAGTTAAATTTTAATAAATGTTCATTCATTTAGAGAACATGATGCGCCTCTGATTTTTGCCTCACATAGTTCTAGTTCATTTCATCTGGCCTCACCATCCAACAAAAGCCCACATTTGTACACACACACACACACACACACACACACACACACATATGCAATTAGTAAATCTGGGTAAAATATATATGGAAGTTATTTGTATTCTTCTGTTTTTCTAAAAGCTTCAAATTATATCAAAATTAAAAGTCAGCTCACCCCTAATTAAAAAGTAAATAAAATCAACAGAGAAAAAAAAGGGAGGCAGGAATATGAAAATTAATGCAATATATAATCCTGAAGTGGATTCTCAACGAGAGGAAAACATTGCCCCGTAGAATGGCCATTGGTGAAATCTGAATAAAGTAGATACATAATCAGTGTTAACTTTCTCTTTTAATAATTATGTTGTGGTTATATAAGTGAATGTCTGTGTTCTTACTCTTAAAAAATATTTAGAGGTAAAGTGGCACCATATCGCCAAGTTATTTTCAAGTAGTTTAGGAATACGTACACACAAATATATAGAAAGCAGGGCAGGAAGATGGGTAGGAGAGAGAGAGAATTATAAAACAAAGGTGGCAAAATGTTGAAAAATAGTGAATCTGGGTGAAGGGTATGCAAGAGGTTACTTTTTTCTCGCAACTTTTCTGTAAATTAAGATTATTTCAAAATAAAAATGAGAATATATGGTATTTATTTAAATTGGTCGCTTTCATGATATACTTTCAAATTAGTTTTTTAAACACTATCTAGGGCACACCAACATCCCTCTTCTCCATATGTAGCATTTCTTTATGTAGATGATTTGGCCTCCTGCCCTATATTACCAGAAGTGCATAATGGTGGGCCTCCAGTTCTGGGCCCTTGATCCACGATCCTTATTCGTGACTCCTGACCTACTTTGAAATCTCTTAACCGACATATTTTTATCTTTGAATCTCCACGTGAATTGCTAGTTTATAATTTTGCCTCCCTATCGATACTAACATCTCCAGCTTTTTTTTTTTTTGAGTGAGAGTCTCACTCTGTAGCCCAGACTGGAGTGCACTGGCCGCTTCCGGCCACCGCAGCCTCAACCTGCTGGGCTCCGGCGATCCTTCCGCCTCAGCCTTCCAAGTAGCCGGAACTACAGGCAGCTAATTTTTTATTTATTTTTGCAGAGGTGAGGTCTTATCTAGTTGCCCAGGTGGGTCTCGAACCCTGGGGGCTCAGGCAATCCACTGGCCTCGGCCTCCCAAAGTGCTGGGATTACAGGCTGAGCCATTGAGCCCAGCCCATCTCCAGCTTTAGTGCATATCTTCCCAACCTCTACTCTACTCCATTCTTTGGACCTAAAGTCTAATTCAGGCTATTATTGGATCTCAGGCTGAATACCTTAGACCTTTCAATTCAAGCAACACACCTGATATTTCAGAGCCAAACCTTGTGCTTGGTATCCCTGCAACTTCAACAAGTGGAATACTGTGTATCTTTATACATGTATTTTTATATATATATAAATGTAAATTTTTAAATCTTTTTTTAATGCTTAATTTGTTTTATCTACCTGTTGAAAGACTATACAGTGCTAGTTATTTTTGGATTTTCTCTTAGACCTTAGAATTTATAATGCTTCTTTTTCAGATAAAATTTATTTTAATTGTACTACATTACTGAAATTCCCTCAGGGTAATGTAATAATATGTATTGACTAACTTTCATAGTTCTGTTGTTTTAAATGAAACAGAGTTGAATTAAGGCCTAAGAGTCACATAAAAACTGCACAGCTTTCTTATTTGATCTCATTTCATACAGGCAGCCAAGATATTCAAGGCCAGTTATATTGAACAAAAATTTCACTAAGAAAAAAATCAAAAGGGGTACTTAAATCTATACAGTAGTCCCCTTCACATGAACCTTCAAGTTGCAAACTTTTAAAGATGTGAACGTGCATTTACATGTCCAATTACATAAGTTAGTTCACATGTCTGGTGTATATCATCACATGTGTGTATTCTCTACAAGTGGTTGCACTTTTGTGTACTTTACTGCATAGTACTGTATAGAGTACAGTAGTACAGTACCTTTATTTCAAGACCCGGTGATATACCAGCTATATCACCACTGCGCAAAAACAGTGGTGCTGTAGCTGGTACAGTACTGTAAGATTAAAATGTTTATTTGTTTTATATGCATTATTTGTGTGAAAGTATTATAAACCTATTACAATACAGTACTGCACAGCCAATTTTGTTAGTTGGGTACTTAGGCTAACTTTGTTGGACAAAATTGAACAAATTGAACTTATAAATGCACTCTCAGAACAGAACTCATTTGCATGTGGAAGACTTACTGTAGTAGTTAATCGGACAAGATTTTAAAATCCAACATCAAATATTGGAGGCTGGCTTCCCAGAGAGTTCTTCTGATAGCAGTATAGATGGGAACAAAATGTTTGACCCACATGAACAATTTCATTGTATCTGATAATCTTGGAAGATGACTTAAATTAATGTGACTCAAGTATTCTTTTCTCCTAAAATAAAATAATCCTTCAGAAAAAATACAATATAGTCATATTTATGTTTAATATAAGCTTCATACAACACTAATTATTTACTAGTATTATGTGCTAACATGAAAGATTTTTTAAATCCCCTTTCCTACTTCCCTGTATGGGTATGTTCACCACTTCTATCTCCTAAGTGACCTAGAGTATTAATGTTTTGGTAAAAGGCTAAAATAGTAAAATTTTATAGCTAATAGGTGCATTTCCAAACTATATAACTTTTATTGTTACCCTGTATCTTAAAAAGTTATTTTGCAATTGCTCCCATCAAAATATTAAGCTTTTTTCTGCATTTTTCTGCTGGTAAAAGAAAAAATAGTAATATTACATAACCATTTTACTTAAGTGTCTTTTTTTTCCCCAATTTATTCATCAAGAAATTTTTCTGGATTTGAAAAAAATTATCACAAAGTTGAAGGATCTCAGTTATAATATAAATAAGTAAATTTTCAATAAATATGAATTAAACTGTGGAAGTACAGTAGAAAGACAATGAGTTTTTTAAGAAACACGAGACCAGAAAGGGTAAACTGAGGCAAGGTGAGCAGGTGCCACAAAGGAGAAAGAAGCAAAGTTTATTATCCACTTTCCACAGACAAAAAGGGGCCAGCACTCATAGGAGAGTGTGGCCTCGAAGTTTGAGAAGCTGGGTATATTTAAGGCTCTCTTTTGGGACTAAGAAGAAAATCCAGGATTGCATTCTTTGATGTAGACAACAGAAGTCACATAAGTCTTATTTCTAAGCATCCCCAGGCACCAGTATCTTGTGACTCCAGGTGGTCAGCCGGAGGCTGGTCACAAAAGACTGATAATAATACATCATTCTAGAAGCATAGATGCCTAGAAGAACAATTAGGACTAGACATGCTTAAGGGGCTAGAAATAATTACCAGGTCCTAACCCTGGGAGGCAGATTTTACTTCTTGCTAATGATTAAGAGGTAAAAGAACAGGCTGGTCAGCAGAAAGACTCAGCAATACATGACAGGGTTAGGGTTGAGATAAAATGGCTACACTACTGATAGGATTATTTTGCAAGTTCTTCTATTCTAAGATTCTTGGGGTTCCTACCTTTCAAAACCTAAGTCCCATGACAATATACTGGTGTGTTTTACCTAGAAGTCCCACTGATTTCATTTCTGTTTTCCTCTCACTTTAAGCCTACAGTGATGCTAATGGAGTAAAAGTGGAATCAGCCAGAATAATATTCTTTAATGACGACAAATCAGTACATGAGAAAACAATATGGATGTCAACAGCCAAGATTGTATATGACTTCAATACTAATACAGTAAACACTTGACTCTAGCATCCACTCCCAACACTTAGCTCTACAAAGAGCTTTAAATAATGCTTGCAGGCGTAATAACTCAAACCTGTAATCCCAGCACTTTGGGAGGCCAAGGTGAGAGGATTGCCTGAACCCATGGGATCAAGACCAGCCTGGGCAAATTGGCGAAACCTCATTTCTACAATAAATCAAAAAATTAGCGGGGCGTGGTAGCACGCACCTGTAGTTCCAGCTACTTGGAAGGCTGAGGCTGAAGGATCGCCTGAGCCCAGCAGGTCAACGCTGGGCTGGCTCTGAGCGTGCCACTGCACTCCAGCCTGGGCAACGGAGTAAGACTCCAACTCAAAAAAATATAAATAAAATAATGCTTGTTGGAGGTGGCATGGGGGAGAAGGTGTGTTAAAAAGTTGATGTCAGCCATTTTGCTTTTAGGATTCAAATGCTGACATCCTTTGATATATTCTGCTCACAAACAAGATAAAAATTCAGGATAACAGTCAATCATGTCCCTGAAAATCTGTGAAGCCTAAACAGAGCTGTAAGAAGTTGTCTCACCAAGCCTTAATCTTAAAGACCACTGAAAAGTCCTGCCATATAGGCCAAAGATCTTGGATGTTTGTATCTGGAAAAAGATGAGCTTAATAACCATCACTAATAGCCTTAAAACTCGGCACCACAAAGCCCTGACCCTTTTGTCATAAAATAAACAAGTAAGCTACAACAAGAGAAGAAAAAGGAGTCATGAGATACTCCACAAAGTTTTTATGTCATGTGTTTATTATTTTAATATTTTATTAAAAAATGGCACCTCCTTTTAGTTGTAATTGGATGTCATTGTTGTCTTTCTTACAAGTTACTGAAACAAGCATCAGGTCATGCCTCCTGAATGCCCTAAAATAGAGGGAAGAGGATGAGAAGAGAAAGAAACCAATAAGAAAGCAATAGAGAACCAAGAAAGCTGTGTGAGTTTTATTTAATTTCTCCTTAACATTTTTTTGAGTAGCAAACAAAAGGGATACTTTTAAAAATCCCTTTGGATAATTTGCACCACCAAATGTTGAACATTTTGTCTCACTGCCTTATAAAGGAATCAATTAATTGGATAAGAGAATGTATTCTCCCCTGATCTTTAAAAAAAATCCTTAAAAGGCATATTTCTCACCCAGGATCTTTTTTTTTTTTTTTTTGAGTTGGAGTCTCACTCTGTCGCCCAGACTGGAGTGCAGTGGCCGCTCCCAGCCACTGCAGCCTCGACCTGCTGGGCTCCAGCGATCCCTCTGCCTCAGCCTTCCAAGTAGCTGGAACTACAGGCGCACACCACCACACCCGGCCAATTTTTTGATTTATTGTAGAGATGAGGTCTCACCAAGTCTCCCAGGCAGGTCTCGAACCCGCGAGCTCAGGCAATCCACTCACCTCAGCCTCCCAAGGCGCAGGATTACAGGCTGAGCCACTGAGCCCAGCTACCAAGGATCTTGACAGTGTATTTCTAAACAATCCGAGGAGTCATTGCTCAGAGATTTACATTTCACAAACGTATTCAACAGCCTAAGCAGTATGTTGGTGTTTGGAGGACAGAGCTGTGCCACCTGCCCCATCCCTGCCATCCTACACATGACTGGGGAGTTCTTACCTGCGTGGAGTTTTTATAGAGAGCTCTAATGCTACTTCCTGTCCGAAACTTAAAGCACACATATAACAGACCAAGAAAACACCTTCGACATTGAGACATTATTCCCTGTATGCCACAAATTAAAGAAGTAGTTTCAAGTGAAATGTATGAGCATAATGTAAATGTTATATATTGTCTGAGATAACGCCCAAGAACACCTGCCTAACACAAATTCTTTCTTTTTCTTCATAACACTTGCCACTCTAAATTGCTTCTTTCTTCCACCGGATGCAAATCCCATGAGGACGGGTCCTCAGTCCTGTTTAACCACAGCAGTCCCAGCATAAAAGCATGGCTAGCCCACAATCGGTACTCAGAGAGTACCTCCTGGACCAATGAATGACAGAACACTCTTGCCAATATGGCTGTTAAACACAGAACACACTTCTCCAGAAGACAGGTAGGTAAGTTCAGACATTCAAACATCTGCCACGCATGTGAAATGACACCTGTGCACCACTGATGGAATTAAGGATGCAGAGTGCAGAGTCTATGAAAGGAAGGTTCATCTTAAAGGAAATTTCAGGGCCATGATCAGAGGCCACTCTCCCGTGATATTGATGATTATTTTGCAATTCTAGTGGACCCGGAGAGGAGGTTTCATGGCATTGCTGCATTTGCAACAGAGTTCATCCAAATCGTAGGCTGCTGCTGAAGACAGAGTTTACACTGGTCAATAAATCGATGAAGATGTTTTCCAAAATATTGTTTCACAGTGCCCTTTTCTGTGGTGTTGAAATCACTATAAGCTCTTCAAAATGATAGTGCAAGTATTCCTAGAAGTTAGGCTAAGAATGTACAATATAGCTTTTCATAGAACCCTAAAAAAAAAAACCTTTCAAAGCCTATCTTCTCCCAGAATGTAGGGAGAGGAAAGCCTCTTGGAAAAGAACATTCATCGGTCTTTAGAATCCATCTTTATGAAAACACAGCTAGGAGACCCATAGACCCTCAGGGAACTTTGTATCTGTGAAACTCAATGTTGACAGAAAAATCCAAAAATAACTTTCAAGCCTGAATAGTACACCTTTACGAAGCCACAGAGAGTCTGACAAAACCCAAAACACAAACAACTCGAGGGTTGGAAGCAGGCTTCTGATCCCTGGTACCTTTCAGAGCTGAATTCCAAAGGTATGATTTACAGTACTCCCTAAATCTGGTCTCCAGAGCTGACTTAGGCTAATTTCTAGATTCTACTGCATCTCCTTAGATCTTGTTCCCCATATATTTTGAATGCTAAATGCAAAACATGTACACTATTGGTGGCTATATTTTAGGTGTGGAATGCAATTCTTCCCCATAGTGGCAATCCAGCATCCCCTCAGTTATAAATATCTTCACTTCAATGAGAAAAGATGATGAAATTCTTTTTGAAGACTCTCGAAGGGCTTGCAGATTTTTAAAAATATTACCGCCACTTTGTTTGGAAGAAATACAGTTTGGCCGTAAAACCATCATTTGTGATTGGATTTATGAACATGGCATGCATTTACATGCTGTGCATGAAAACCCTGCAGCAAAAAGTGGTATCAAACAAGGTAACTGTTGCTGGTTAGAGTTTGCTCATGTGTATTCTCATTAACAAATTTCAAGTTCCCCCCAACCTATTAAAAATACATGTAATTCAAAGGAAGTTTCCTCTGTATAGACAGAGTCTGCCAACTTCAAAATTCTTCATACCTTTATTGAAATTTTTCCAATTAAAAAGGGAAATTCTTTTTATATATATTCCAAAGCACTCTTATAAAGTCAGATTGGGGGAAAGCATCTTTCTTTTTAGCTATTCTATTTGTGGCAAGCTAAGCATTTAAGGTCTGACTGTAACTTGCTTACGATATTTTCTTTTCCTAGAGCACAATACTTGAGAGTATGTTAATTTAAAAAAAAAGAGTTGTGCTCCTGCCTATAATTCTAGCACTTTGGGGGGTGGAGGTGGGTGTGTTGCCTGAGCCCAGGAGTTCCAGACCAGCCTGGCCAGCATAGTGAAACCTCATTTCTACAAAAAATAAAAAAAGTTAGCTGGGTTTGGTGGTGTGCACCTGTAGCTCCAGCTACTTTAGAGGCTGAGATTGAAGGATCACCTGAGCCCAGGAGGTTGAGGCTGCCATGATCATCATGATCATGCCACTGCCCTCCAACCTGGGCAACAGAGTAAGACCTCGACTCAAAAAAAAAAGTCTACTAGATCTAATTCATGTATTCAACAATCTTGATTAAGCACCTGAAACAGTGCTAGTACTGGATTTTTTAAAAGTAAATAAGCCGGGCTTGGTGGCTCAGCCTGTAATTCCGGGCCTTGGGAGGCTGAGGTGAGTGGATTGCCTGAGCCCGCGGGTTTGAGACCCAACTGGGCAACGTGGCGAGACCTCATCTCTACAATAAATCAAAAATTAGCTGGGCGTGGTAGCGCGTGCCTGTAGTTCCAGCTACTTGGAAGATTGAGGCGGAAGGATCGCCGGAGCCCAGCAGGTCGAGGCTGCAGCGGCCACTGCACTCCAGTCTAAGTGACAGAGCAAGACTGGAAATAAGATGCTTCCTTAAGGAAGTTTATGTTTACTATTTCTGCGCCATAAAGGAAAAGGAAATAAGGGTGAAGTAGAGGAACATGTGATCTTTTATGCTAAAAAAAATGTAAAGGAGCAATTAGCGAGGACCTGGGGGAGCTGGTTAATCTTCCTGAGAAGTTGTCTTTGGGTTTGGCTTGAACAATGGACAGGGTTTTGATAAGTGGACAAGGAGGGAAGTCTAAAGGAAGCGGGAGGCCTCTGACACAGTGGTTTGGAGGCTTCTGTCAAATTCCGAGGTGAACACAGATCAAAATTTCATGAAGGCAAATCCCTCGGATTGATATTGGAGATGTGAAGTGAAGCCCAAGGTTTAAGGTGCACTTTTCAATAACCCTTAAAGAATCTGGTGACTGACTAAATTATTTGAAGTAAAACAGTTTCCGTAGACGAGATCTATATTTTTAATATCCAATGTTTCCACGCTGCAAGCATTTAAAATAAGATTCTACATTTTGTTCGTTTTACTGTACTCCTTAAGAGAACTTCCTTTATGAAGTAAAATGCAAAGTAGAATACATTTGGCCCAGTCACCCCAAGCACACGCAAAACAGCATAATCACACCAGCAGCTGCTTTGGTTTTTTATCCTGTCAATAAGAAAATCCTTGATGTGCTATTGAATACACAGTTATCTTGACAGCTATCCTCATGTAATATTCAAGATAGCTTTTACACAGTCTCAGGTATAATATTAGGTTGAGATCTAATGCTTGCTCTTTATTTAAGGGATGATAAACTTGATCTGATGCTTTCTCTGCTGTGAGCCAATTCAGACTCAGAATTCTCAGGGGAAGATTTCACCATCTTTAACTGACCATAAGCTTAAGATGTTGTGGGCCAAAACCTGATTCTTATCAATTACTGATCTACACCACTAGTTTTACCCAGATTTAATTCAAGAGCTAGAGCTATTTTCATCAGCTTTTCACCATGTATTGGGCCTGACCTTTGAAATATTGTAGCTACTGAATTGCTATCAGCCGAGAAAAAGAAATGTCCTAAAAGCTTTATCTTAGTTCACTATTCCATGACATTAACTATTTCAAAGCTCTTATAGTTGTGTCAACCTATGCAGCATTGCTGGGATGTAATTCACCAGACTGAAATTCATATATGAGAAGAATAAAAGGAAGGAAAAAAGGAAAGAAGAGAGAGGGAAGGAGTAAAGGAGAAAGGAAAGGAAAAAAGTGAACAAACACATACAAGATCCAAAATATCATCTGAAGAGTCACCCATTTCTGATTTCAAGAAGTTGAATACGCGAGCTCTGCATTCAAGAGTCAAATGGTGCATTTAACTTACAAGTAATTTCAGATTCTTGGTTCTTGAGACAGCGTTATAAATAAGATGAGAGAGACTTATATTAGCACTGATAAAGCCATTTAGATAAACTGAACATACCCATGTACATCAGTCATGGTCCTGGCAAGAGCCAATGGCTCACCGCGTAGTAAGAGGAATAGAAAACCACTAACAAAGCTTAGGACAGTATGTAGGGAAGCCACAGGGAGAATGCCAGGGCTAGCGGAAGTAAAAGGCCATTGCCAGCCACAAGTCTGAGGGTGCCAGAGCTGTTAAAGACCCAGGAGACAAGAGCGGCTGTGAGGACAGTGACACCTGGCAGAACTATGATCTGAGATATGCAACCATCTCTTGGTAACCTCACTTTTAACCCTCCCTCTGATACCCAGCTAGTTACTCTATTGGTGAAAATCAGTGGGTAAGGAAACCAGTGAACAAGGAAGTCCACTGTTCTGTCTCAAATGTCCCATTCAGAAGCATAGAGTAGTGCTCAGTAGATAAAATGAAGAATAGGGACTCACAGCAGAAATTCAGTGCATCACCTCAGTAATACAGATTAGAGACAGTATTACAAACCAAAAATGTATGAAAAAGAACACAACCAGGGGAAAAAAAACCACAAACTACTTATCTCACCTATAAGAACTCTTTGGCTCTAGAGTCTTAAAACATAATAATTTCAAAGATTTTGAGTAGAACATAGTCTTAAAATCATACACACATACACATAAACACAGCAAAGTAAAGTAATCTACTTTATCACAAACAAAAAATTTGATGGGGAATCGGCAAACCAGTCCCCTTGCAAGCCACATATAAAAAAGGTGGTATGCATGAGGGTATGGTTGGGTGGAAGGAGGTGAGAAGTTTGGACACGGAGACACAGGAAACAGTGAAGGTAAGAGAGAAATAGTGCAATGTCTTCTTACATGCTTCTTAGACTTAGTTAAACGGTGGTAGTTACTAATTTAAGCACACTTTACTCAAGCATGAAAAGAAATATAGCGTCTTTATAATTTCAATCTTGAGTGAGATCTCAACGTGTTAGGTCACGGGGGGAGGGGGGGAAAACTACAATTAGTAGTATAGTTGTCTTAGTTCATTTGTTTTGCTAAAACAGAATACCACAGACTGAGTAATATATAAAGAATAAAGGTTTAGGCCGGGTGCAGTGGGTCAAGCTTGTAATCCCAGCACTTTGAGAGGCCAAGGTGAGAGGACTGCTGGAGCTCAAGTGTTTGAGACCAGCCTGGGCAACTTGGTGAGATCTCATCTCTACAATAAATCAAAAAATAAGCCAAGCATGGTAGTGTGCACTTATAGATCCAGCTACTTGGAAGGCTGAGGCGGAAGAATTGCCTGAGCCCAGCAGGTTGAGGTGTGCTGTGACTGTGAGCATGCCACTGCAATCCATTCTGAGCAATAGAGTGAGACTCTGACTCAAAAAAAAAAAAAGAGAGAGGTTTACATATTTAATTGTTCTAGAGGTCGGGAAGCCCAAAGAGCATGGTACTGCTGTCCAACCTGGCTGGTCCACACCCTGCTTTTCTCCAAGATGGTAACCTAGGGATTTTCAGACATGGAGCCTCAGGGGTCTCCTGAAGGAAAGAGGACTCCATGCCAGTTCATTTCATTGTTATCTCCAGCAGTAAATCTCTGATACCTGGGAGCTGCTTTATGTATTTACTACACTGTACTTTTTATTGTTTTTGAATATGCTCCTTCTACATGCAAAAAAAAGTAACTGTAGAACAGCCTTAGGCAGGTCCTTCTGGAAGTATTCTAGAAGAAGGTCATTGTCATCATGGGAGATGAAAGGTCCATGAATATTATTACCCCAAAGACCTTTCAGTGGGACAAGATGTGGAGGTAGAAGACAGTGATACTGATGATGATTCCTGCATAGGCCTAAACTAATGTGTGTGCTTGTGCCTTCATTTTTAACAAAAAATTTTTAAAATAAAGAAAATTTTTAAAAAATTTAAGTAGAAAAAAGATTGTAGAATTTATAGACTAAGAACATAAAAATATATATATTTTGAATATCTATACAATGTGTTTCAAGCTAAGTATTATTACAAAAGAGTCAAAAAGTTTTAAAAATTTTAGACATTTATAAAGTAAAAAATTTACAGTAAGCTAAGGGTTACTTATTACTGAAGAAATAAAATTTGGGGGGGAGAATTTGGTGTAGCCCAAGTGTGTAGTATTTCTAAAGTCTGCAGTAGTGTACGGTAATGTCCTTGGCCTTCATATTCACTCACCACTCACTCATGAACTCACCCAGAGCAATTTCCAGTCTTGCAAGCTCCATCTGGGGTAAGTGCCCTAAACAGGTAGACCATTTTTAATGTTTTTCCTCTTAAATAATAGCTATAATTTATCGAGTATTTATAAAAAGGACTATACCAGATTTCTGCATAGACCTTTTCTATGTTGAGATATGTTTAGTTAGATACGTAAATATTTATCATTGTGTTACAGTTGCCTATAATATCCAGTTCAGTAACATGCTGTACAGGTTTGTGGTCTAAGAAAAATAGGCTATAGCATATTTAGGTGTGTAGTAGGCTCTACCATCTAGGATTTTGTAAGTACATTTTATGATGCTCACACAATGAGGAAATTGCTGAATGACGCATTTCTCAGAACACAGCCCTGTCATTAAGCAACACAAGACTGTATATATATAATTATTTTGTAAACATCTCAATTTTGAGTTCTATTAAGTAAATGTCAATAACCTACATAAATCAAAAGCTCTTTGGTGTCTTCAGTAATTTTTTGAGAGTGAAAAAGCATCTTGAGACCTTCTTTCAAGCCTCCAGGTCCACTTCTTGACATATTTTTAAAGTATTATTTATAGACCTCTCCACAAAGCCACAGCCTCATTAAAGAGCTCAAAAGAATGGACACTGATCTAAATGCTGTTTCAGGCAGCATTAGGGCTCTCCCTCCTTCAGCTATAAGCCAGTGTCTCACACTTAAAGGCAGCGTGCTCAGATCTTGAGGATAATGTGATTTCAAGAAGGGGTTTTTAAAAACATCAGTCTAATATCTACAAAATATTGCCTGAGATACTCTCCTATGTGAGAAGTTTAGGGAGATAAAAAGCAAGTGTGAGATTCTGGGCTCAGGTAGTGCTCCTTCAGGGGCCCAAGCCACAAGGAGTGATTGAGAGCTTGGGGGCAGCAATTCTAGTCCATGTCACTGCCCCACATCTTTGAGGGCTTCAGGTGGACCAGCTGTAGACAGCACATCAGTCTCCCTAGGGCTGCTGGAATGGGGAGCTGGAGAGGACCCTGGATGAAGTCGCTCAAATAGCAGAAGATGAGCAAAATTTCTCCAGGCACGTGGAGCTCCCAGAAGAAATGTAAAAGCATGAGACTGACTTCCTGGGCCAAACAGGTAGGGTGCAGGCACTATCAGAAGTCAACTATTAATCTTGATGAAATAACACTTCTACCTGTGGGCTGGTGGAGCCTGGGACATAATAATAGGATGTTGACAATTGTGAAATTTTCAAAACATGTTATTTTCTTAAGAATATCTTTTAGAAGTTATCACTTAAGTAGTCCAGTGCTTTTTAGCTCAAGCTACTGTTTTTAAATTCGGCAGGATTAATTTTATAGACCTTTAGGTCTACAAACATGGATTTTAAAAATATACAACCTTATCATGGTTTACAGACTTATGATCAATATCGGTGAACGATAGTTTTTATAGAAATATAATACAAATCATTCTTGCTTGCAATCCCAGTGTTTTGGGAGACTGCAGTGGGAGGATTTCTTGAGGCCAGGGATTTGAGGCCAGCCTAGGCAACATAGCAAGACTCCGTCTCTACAAAAAATTGCAAAAATTTGCCTGGTGTGGTGGTGCACACCTTAGTCCCAGCTATTCTGGAGGTTGAGAAGGAAGGATTGTTTGAACCCAGGAGTTTGAGGCTATGATCACACCACTGTACTCCAGTCTGGGCAACAGATTAAGAGAGAGAGAGAGAGAGAAGGAGATGCCCTGTCCCCAAAAGAAAAAAAGAAATATAATACAATTCACATATTATAGTTTCTGAGCCAGTCAAAAAATTTAAAAATAATGTATTCTTATTAACATAGAATGACTTTTATTCTAAAAATATTAAAATGAAAACTATAATCATTTAAATTAGCATTTTTGAATGCTGGCTATTATTTTAAATGCTTACGTAGAGTGAATCATCATCTAATTATTGGATAAACACTGACATCTAGACATTCTTATTATCTATAGATATTATTGTCATCTTCACTTTAGACTTGAGGAAACTGAATAAAGAAATTTGTCTAAGGCCACAGAGCTAGGAACTGTTAATAAAATATGCTTTCTAATTGCTTTCTCCTCAAATCTACCTCCCCAGTAAAAAATCAGACACCCCAATGATACACATTTCCATCAAGCTTGAGTATGTGTAATATAAAAAGCTCCACTCAGAACCCACCCCCTTGTTCACAGACACCCATCTCAAATGGTCCTGAGAAAAGCAATCTGGTTCAATTTGCTAAGGGGGCAAAAATTCCCAATAAGGTTTAGTGATTGCCACAGTTGGAATGTTCTGAAATCAAGGCCATGTTCCTGTCATGGCAAATTAGGCCAGCATGGGAGACGTGGAACCATGCACAGGATGACGGAATGTAAAAGTATGTTATTAGCTGATGTCCTCTCTGTTTTATTTTTCCCTGGTGACATTTAACAAATTGAATGTAAATGCTTGGAAACACACAATGCTCTGTTCGATGGTTTAAAAGAGGTTTGGGTGGGAGGAATATCACACAAACTAGCAGGCAATATAATAATTGTACGTTGACAATTATGAAATTTTCAAAAATGTTATTTTTCTAAGAATATCTTTTAGAAGTTATCCATTAAGTAGTCCAGTACTTTTTAGCTCAAGCTACTGTTTTTAAGTTTGGCAGGACTAATTTTGTAGACCTCTAGGTCTTCAAACATGGATTTAAAAAATATCAACCTTATCATTATACGTGGTGATATTATAGAAAAGATATTAAGAGTGTGAACATTTAAAACCTCCTTTAAGCCATATTGAACATCAGAAAATGGTGAAATTTTTCTTCTTTTTCCTCTTTCCATGGGTCTCAGACACTTAATTTCTTCAACAGACATCAGGTCAAAGCAAAGAAATTTTAGTCATCACATACTATTTTAAATCTTGTATATTTCAGACACTAAGTAAGACAGAGAAGCAGTATAGTTTAGTGGCTACAGAGAGACAGTATAGTTTGTTTGTTTGTTCATTTATTTATTTTAGGAAGCGGGATTTATCGAGAGGACAGAAAAGCTCCCACATTGGGAGGGGACCCAAGGGGGTTGCCCAGCAGTATAGTTTAACCTGCACATGTAAGCTCTGGAACCAGATTCTTTGGTTAGAATCCTAAATCTCCTTCTTCCCATCTGTGTTACCCTTGGCAAGTAACTTAACTTCTCTGTGCCCTTATTGCCCCTATGGTATAAAATAAGTTTAATAATACCTACCTGATAGTAATTGTTATGAGGAGTAAATGAGTTAACATAGGGAAAGTATTTGGAAAACTTCATGATACATAGTAGGCACTCCGTATCAGTGAGCTATTAGAATCATCTTAGAGATGCTTGACTTTCATTGGTTCTAATTTAAATGTATTGCAGATAAAACCCAAATGAAGCATAGCTTTTTTCATCAGTGTTAAAACAAAAACTCAGTGGCGTATTGAAAACAATAAAAATCCAAACGTAAAGGGCCTGAAAAATTCAAATTGTACTGGTGGTTTTTTCAGAAGTGTCCGCAGCAAAAATTCACATGTGCTTTCTGAAATAACACTTATATTTGCCATGTATATTTTTAAAAGCTCACTGTGACTATCATATAGGCAAGAAAGACACAACATGGGAAGCAAACAAGAAACTGTCGCAATCGTGCAAAGACAAAAGGAGGTTAGAACGGACTATAGTCATAGAAATAGAGATGTGGAAAAGCAGAGGTGTTTTCTACAAAATATCTAATAAATATAATGTGGAACACCTTCTCCACAGATACGAACAGGACAGATCCAGAAAAAAAGCAGTGCTGGTGAAGCTATGGCAGGCTGGAGCCCTCACACACCACCAGTGGGATTGTGAAATGCAGCCACTTTGGAAGACAATTTGGCGGTTCCTCGAATTGTTCAACGTGGTGTTCCCATATGACTCCAAAATTCTACTCTAAGATGTATTCCCAAAAAACCTGAAAACATTTGTCTACATAAAAACTTATACACACATGTTCATAACATCATCATTTCCACTGGTCAAAAAGTGAGAAGAGGAGCAACTCCTTTGGGTCCTCTTCCATTGTGGGAGCTTCTCTATCCTCTCAATAAATCCTGCTTTCTCACTTTCCGGCTGTCTGTGTAGCTAGTTAAGAAGCAAGAAGGAAATATATCTCAATAAAAGGTCATCTGACAACTAAAAAAAAAAAAGTGAGAACAACCCAAATGTCCATCAACTGAGGAATGGATAAACAAAATGCAATCGATTCAAGAAGTAGAATTCAGCCAAAGAAATAAATGAGATAATGAAAAATGCCACAGGAGGAGTGAACATTGACATTATGCTAAATGAAATAAACCAATCAGATACAGCAGGCTACATATTTGATGATTCCATTTATATGAAATATCCAAAGTAAGTAAATCCACAGAGACAGAGAATATATTAGTGGTTGCCAGGACCCATGATGAGGCAAGGATGAGGAATAGTGAGTACAGGCTCTCTTTTGGGGCTGATGAAAATGTTCTGGAATTAACTAGTGGTGTTGATGGCACAACTTTGTGAATACACTAAAAAATCCTGAATTGTACACTTTAAAAGGCCAAATTATACGGCATTTAATTATATCCCATTAAACCTGTTACTAAACATTATAAGAAAATACATTTAAATAAAAGGATATCCCAGGCACTATTTCTTTACCGCTTTAATTCAGAAAATAGATGGCTTTTAGAAATATATCCTTATAAAATTTCACTTGGAAGGGGATAAAAATTTTAAACTTCTGATAACATAAACTAAGAATACTATTTATCTTCTGATAGATGTGCCCTGTGGATCACAGTTATTATTTAATGTTTAACATTCAATCAATTCTCAGATCAACCACAAGAAGAAAGAGTAATTAAAAGCTAACCAGCATCACTAAAAATTGAGTAATCTTTTTTTCATAGTACTCAAAGAAGAGGGGACTAATTAGGACTAAAAATGAAAGATATTCTTACATAATTAGAATGATTAACCAGGAAACTAATTGGCACAATGTATGGTGGAGTGAAAGAAGACAATGATATTCTAAGTTTTTCAAGTTATCCTTTTAAAAAACCAATTGGGTGTTAAATGATTTACTCTTAACGTCCTCCATGCTGTCCCGTTTAGGGTCACTGAAGCTTGTATGTCCTTGAGATTTATACAAGAGAAAGATGCATCCAAATGTCTGGAAGTTGAAGAATTAAAAGAAAAGAGTTTTAGCTTTACAAATTACAACATTATTTTAAAGCATAAAAATATAATACGTGCTGTAGGTATTTTACTAGGTATTTTGCCTAATTCACTTACCTTAGCTTACTAACTTTGGATATATTGCTATAGAAGGAGAGAGGAATATTCTTGCCTTTTTTCACTCATAGGGTAAAGGTCGTAAACACCCACAAACACCAAAGCTCTTGAAATTCTCTATATGGATCAGAAGATGAAGAATCACACAGGAGTCAGAAAACTAACTTTCTCATTTGTATGTCTATGTGTTTGTCTCTTTCTCATTCAGCTGTGCACCAAAGAACTTATATCTAAACCACCTATGTACGCAATCCTGACTTGTACAATTTTAAAATATTAAATTAAATTTTAAAAAAAGAATTCTCCATATCAGCTCTGAACATGATTAGAATGTTTTCTACCATCCAAATTGTGAAGCAGAAGACAGGCAAATAACAGATTTTAAAAAGTATACTCTTTGGGTTTTTTCTGAGTATAAAGATCTCTCAGTTAAATGTACTAGGTTATCCAGGTGGTAATTTCACACTTGCTCTGAAACATTGAAAATATTGAAAAATTTAAAATATAGGTATTTGGCTGAAAGAATGAGCTGGAATCAATCCTAAATACTTTTTGGCAGAAAGAATAGGAACTTGCTTCAAATCTTGTAATGATGCCAAATGCTCTTTCCTTCATTGACTTTTCATTAAAAACGTTCACCTTCCAAGTGTAAAAAATAATAATAATTAATTAAAGGTAGTGCAGCAAATGCTGTATATTTTTTTCTAAAACTGTAACAATGATTTTTATGCCAAATTGTCTCAGCCTTTTTTATGCAATTAAAACATAGTTATATTTTCTATCATCAGTTACGTGCAGATATACTAAGTGCAGATATACTAACCCCCTTAGGCTTAACTAGATTTTTTTTTTTAGGTGATTTGGGGTTGTTTTTTTTTTCTTAAGTGAAGAACGCTTTCCTTTCTCTCTTTTTTTTTTTTCTTTTTTGGATGCACCTGTTATGTTTTTACCACCACATGTCAAGCTCAGTTCTATGTCTAATCTTCTTTGAAGCATTTTTAATATCTGCTATCATATTTGGTCTCTTAATTAAAAAAAATTCTAAGGGGCCAAGGGCTCTGAAGATCACATGTTTGTGACTTCAAAAACAGGAAATAGGACATCGGTGATCCTGACAGGTAAATTCTCCAAATGCAGCTGCCTGGGAGATATGGTGCCTAGTGGAAGTGGATGGTCTTTGTATTTAGGAAGACAGGGAACCAAATGCTAACTACCATTCCCTACTCCCAGCCCCATCTACCATTGTATTTTTCCTAGTTGTAAAAAGATTTAAAATCTACGTATTCTTTGTTGGTTTGGTATCTCTACTTCCTTTCTATGTGACAGCACCTTCATCTTGCATGACGTTCTATGCCAGTGTGTTTTTCTGTTATGACTTAAGCTTTGGTAACAATTCTATCAATGACATAATTCTATAAAAATTAGAAAGATCAATTATGTAAAGAAATCTATACAGGTGAAGCTGTCTGACGAGCTCCAATTTTAAAGAAACATATTCAACAAAGAAGAGAAAGCCTAAACAGATGGATGGTAAAGGCTAACAAAGGGGCTTGCAAAGCTTTCGTGTGTTTTGGTCTAGGAAGAGTTAGTGCATCAATGCATTTGCCCATTTCATGATGGGTCATTTACATAAACAACCTGCCTGCTCCATGCTTGAGACACTTGGTAACTCGAACCTTTCAGTTTTGCATAGAACATCATTGTGAGTAGAAGAATCTCAACACGAAAACAGTTGCTCCTGATGATAAAGTTCTGTGATTTTATTATTTCTATCCTCCCCTCGGTGCTGTCACAGTGCCTGCCACATAGTAGATTCTCACTAGAATGTAGAATGAATGAATTAATGACCAAAATTAACATGTTCAGAACTATATGGCTTTTAAAAGATATAATTTGAGGAAATGTTAAACCAATTACATTAAGATCTAAAATGCAATTAAAGTTTAGGAAACTAAAGAGGTCTTTGAATGAATATCTTTAAAAAATGACACATTCAAAGTGGAAAGGAAAGTCTAGATGATATGATATATATGATTTTAATATCAATGATTCTTTCAAAGAGATCATACAAGGAGGACTCCCCCCCAAAAAACCGGGAACGTATTTATTTAAAAATTGTGTATTTATTCTTACATGTTTAAACTTCAGTCACCTTCAAAGTACTTTCCGTTTGATGCAGGACACTTTCTTCCACTACTCAAAACAGTTTTCGAACTTGTCGAATTTGATGCCATTTTGTACTTCTGCCGTTTTTTGTTTCACCTCTTTCACATAAGGAAAACATTTCCCTTTCACGACTTTTTTCATCCAAAGAAACAATAAAAGGTTGCTTGGGTGAGATTGGGTTAATAGGGAAGGTAGAGCATGGGGGTCACACCATTCTTGGTTAAAAACTGCTAAACACTCAGCATGGCGCAAGCAGGTTGTTTATGTAAATGACCCATCATGAAATGGGCAAATGCATTGAAAGAATCTCCAAAGAAATTTTCACTGTAGCCAAATGCAGCATCTTATAACAATGCTGGCTGGTCCCCTGATGCCAATGGGTTCCTAGAACACTTAACTAGTGGGAGAAGCCTGTACTACAAGGAGACTGCCCTACACAAGATAATTCTGGGGATTTTTAGGTCTCTCTTGTATAGCCACATGTATTATTTTAAGCAAGATAGGCCCAAATATAATCAAAATAACTCTGCCTACCTCTAATCACCCCAGGAATATCTCAGTTCCCATATCAGCTTTCCTGTGGCCTTATATGTGTAGTTACATTCTGCTTTATACTGTTTCCTTGTGAGATATAAGAGACCATATCCATAATTGCATTGTATTCTTGATATTTAGTCCAAGTTTTCAGTGTACTGAATAAACAAGCAAATCGAATGCTAAGTTTCTTTTTCTAAATAAATCTTACTTCTGCGCTTACTGCAAATATATCAAAGATCTATTCCCATGGGAAAAAAGGAGAAAAATGTTCCCAGGGAGTTCAATGGAAAATGTTGATGAGGGAGAAGTTAACGAACAGCTTCTCTCCTTGGCAAATCCTGTCCTCAGCCATTAGGAACTTACACAACCAGCCGTTCACTCTCCAGGTCACCAATGCTTCTTAATGCTGTTTTGCATTTATTTTGGCACCAGGCCACTTCCTTTTAACATTTGACATACTTCTTCCCTTTTGCCTAGCCCCATAAGTCACAGGACATTTTCCTGTGCCTAAAAATCAATTCGGTTCTCCTTTTATTTCGTGACATGGATGGTAAGATACTAAGAATTAGTCAACAATCTCACACTTCTCTCCATGCTGGTACCTAACAAGTTTTATTGCAGCCTGAGAACTATTACTTCAGTGTTAACATAATGCAAAATAATTCCTATTTTAAAAGTCTATAAATTAACATTTTTACCTTTTGGATTCTTTTTTAGAGGGGTGCTATCAAATAAAATATTGAGGGCCCTTCTTCTCTCATATGCCACTTACCCCATCCCACCATCTTTGTCATATCAGCTCTGCTTCTAAACTTCACCCATGTCTTTAAAACTTATTAAGTATCTTCTTACTAGACATTCTTCATAATGCTGCTCCCTTTCTTCATATATACATAAGTGTAGTAATTTTATATTTGCCCACATAAAACAGAAATCTTCTTTAAAACAATATATTCAGGAGCTACTAGTATTAATAAACATTAACATGACAGTTGACACAACTATACTTTATGAAAAGAACTAATTAAGATAGAAAATCAACAAAATTGTATCAGGTTGGTACACATTCCCCTTGGTAGTAAACTCTCTTAAGAGGTTTCTGTCCTAATGCTCAGTATTTTGGGAGTCCTTACTGAGTGTGACTCATGAAAATTGGTAATAGAGGAGGACAGTAGGAGAGAAGAAATGTCTCTGCCCCATGAAATACAAAATATAATTGAGGAAACAAAACCCTTAGCAGGCTTTTAAATTAGATAGCAGAACTATGTTCTTGGAAGTAGAGGATTAGTTAAATGAATGGAGCAGGAAAAAACTGTACTAATTCTATGGTATAGTTCAGAGAATGCAGATCACTTGGGCTGGACTGAATTTGGAAGGCCTCACAAAGAAGGGCCGGGCCTTGCCTTGTGACTTGAATGATGGGTGGAACTTACGAAGGCAGAGAGGAAGGAGTGCACGCCAGGCCAGCAAGACTGGTAAGCAAAAGCATAAAATTAGAAGAGCTCAAGGCAGGTTAGGGCAGAGTTAAGCTGAAGTCCAATGCCAATGAAGTGAATAGTTAGAGCTGCCTGCAAAGGTTGCAGCGATGGTCAAGGTCTTACACTGTCAGAATAAACCATTTGGACTTCTTCTGGTAGACTGTGGGGAGGCACTGAAGCCTTCGAGCAGGGAGTGACGAGATTGAAAGAGTGTTTTATGATCAACTTGTCAGCAATATGAGTGATGAATGGGCAAGAAGAGAGACTAGAAGTAGAGTGAATAATTAAAATTAAAAACCTTCTATAATGGGATAGAGGGATGGATAATAAGAAGTTCAGCAAACATGGTGGCACCAGTGGAAGGGAGATTCAGAAAAAGAAATGGAGTCAAGAGACATCTCTGCAGTTGCTGTTTTTGGTTTTGGCATTCCTAAAATGTTTGGGCAGGCAAGGGGAGAGGGAGTCTGTACCAAGAAGAAGGTCTTGGGTATCTTGCGGGTGGTGTGGCTTATGATGGCAACACAGGACCTGGGGTACAATGGGGACTTCACCCTGGAGTTGTGGAACTGCCTGGTCAGCAGCCGGCATCACTTCCTGGCACTATCTCCTCCGCCTTCATGATCTGGAGCTCGTGGACCCAGGCACAGTGCTGGGTGCCCACGTTTTGGTTCATAGAAAGGGACAGGAAAGAGTGATGGCATTTTCCGGGATGTGGGCACTTGGCAAGCCTCCTATCAAGTGCCTGCTCAGTGACTTGATACATCCTGTCAAGCACAGCTATTGTCTGGGGACCCCACTTGGGGCTGACTAGGGGACTGAGTGGCCACAGCCTCTGGCCCCAACAGGAACTGGCCACGAGCCTGGAGAACCTCCAAATTAATTTTGGGGGCCAAAACTGCAGCTCAAGAGACCTTTTGAAGAAAGAATTGACAAACATTGGTGACTGGTAGGGTCTGGGAGGTAAAAGTATCCATGATGTAAAACTTTAGAGCCTGCATGACTAAGATAATGCCTTACATTTGTGTATACACTACAATTAATTTGCAAAACATGTTCATACAGGAAATAAAGAAATAGAACCTCTTATAGGAAACGTTATTCCTTTGGAGGATGATACAAAATGTTCTTTCAGTTACCAAGTAGATGCTTTAAGAGTACTGCTAGGCTCATGCCCACCTTCGTTCAGCTAAGGAAAATGGGTCTTTGTAACTTATCATACATCGTTTTTTTGTTGTTGTTGTTTGTTTTCTTTTTTTAGAGAGACAAGGTCTTGCTCTGTCACCACCACTGAAGTGCAGTGGCACAATTATGGCTTACTGCAGCCTTGAGCTCTTGGGCTCAAGTGATCCTTCTACCTCCACCTCCTGAGTGGCTAGAACCACAGGCATATACCACCACATTTAACTACTTTTTTTTTTTAGTTGGAGTTCTTACTCTGTCACCCAGGCTAGAGGGCAGTGGCACTGACATGGATCACCACAACCTCAACCTTCTGGGCTCAGGTGATCCTCCCGCCTCAACTTTCTGAGTAGCTGTAACTACAGGTGTGTGCTACCCCTCCTGGCTAATCTTTTTATTTTTGTAGAGATAAGGTTTTTGCTAAGTTGCCTAGGCTTAATTTTTGGTTGTTTATTTTTTGTAGAGATGAGTTCTTTCTATGTTGCCCAGACTGGACTTGAACTCCTGGCTTCAAGCAATCCTCAAGCCTAGGCCTCCCAAAGTACTAGAATTACAAGCATGAGCCTCTGCACCTGGCCCTCATCATAAAGAATCATTCATTCCTCTTTTGACCAACTATGGCTAGGCGGTAAAGACTGCATTGAGCCATTCTGGACCATACAAACTCAGAAATCTGAAACTGAAATCTGGAAAATTGTCAGTTGCAGATACCGGAAAACTCAGAGCTGAGACAGCCATTTTGGTGACTATGTGAAGGGGCCACGTGCAAATATAGTAAACAAAAAATGAGAGAAGTGGGAAGGAAGGAGGAACAAAAGGCGGAAGGAGGAAGAGGAGGAGAAAGGGGAGAAGAAGTGTGAGAGCAGGGGAGAGGAGAGAGGGATGGAAGGATAGGAGAGGAAGAGAATGAGAAATTGGCAGATAAGCAGAGAAAAACAATGACAAGATACCACTTAAAACTAGAGGGAAGAGAGAGAGTATCTGCCTCTGCTTACTGACCAGTTTCTGGTTCCCCAGTGAGACCCAGCAGCAATCCCTGTCTGTGGTTCAGACAGATACTCTATTCTTCTTCAAATGTTTCCTTTTACTTAAGCTAGTTTGAAATGATGTCTGTTCCCTGTAACAAAATTATCCCTGGCAATGAAAACTTCATCCTTCTGCCTAAAGATGTCTGAAAAAGGACAGCCAAGAGGGGAGAAAGCTGACTTTAGGGATGGAAAGCTGGGGAGAAGGAGTATAGTTTCAAACACATCTATGCATCTAACCACCACTGGAGTCACAGAAGTGGACCTAGGGCAGGTGTGGCAGGCGTTGATCTTGTTGTAAATAAAGATGACGGTGGAAATCCTCTCACCAGTGAACATGTGGTAACAGAAGACAGAGACCCCTACCAGGAAGGAGAAGAACATGTGGTAGAAGTGGACAAGAATTTGCCAGATTTCCAGGGAAGATCCTCTAAAAGGAGCTAAAAAGTGGGGGTGCCATTTTCTTTACCAAAGGAGCACAAAGCATATCTATTTTTAAATACAAGAGGCCTACAAAAAAAAAAAACATGAACGTGAACAACTTCTTTTAATGAGGCCGAAAATAAAAAGCAATATGAGTTAAATTTCAGCTGCCAAAAGTTAAACTTTAGAATTTTATTCTGACGATAATCTTTCTATGTCTATTTCTGTAAAGATTTTCAAACCTGCAATGGACCGGTCTCTTCTCTCATAGAAGCTGAAGCTCTTTTTCCATGAACTCTTCCGAGACGACAACAGGAAAAAACTTGATCTTAAACATGAAAAATATTTTAAGACTACCCCAAAGAAGCTTTTTTTTTTTTTTTAGTTGGACCTCACTCTGTTGCCCAGGCTGGTCTCAAACTCCTGGACTCAGGCAATTTTACCACCCCAGCCTTCCAGGAAGTTAGGGTTACCAAATAAACATGCTTTAAAATTGAATGCTAATGTCTTAATTATGTTTTCTGTGCACTATTTTAAAATCTCATCATCTGACAGTTTGGAGCGGTGTTGACACGTCATTCAACAGGGCTGTTACTCCATCAACGACACTCAGAGTGCACTTGCTACATCAAGTGGAACAAGGAAAAATTAATCAGTTCTAAGAGTGAGAAGCAGGACTGCTTGATACCCAATGTTCAGAACCTAGCACAATGCTGAAAGTGTATTTGTACTTTTGATCCTAAAGTCATGTGCAAGAAGCTCTTCAAAACTATTATTACACTTGACCTGAAATCCCCCATCTATCTTTTAAAAAATAGTGTGTTTTCAGCAAGTCTCTAAAAACTATGTAGAACTCAACTAAATCAGATGTAATTCTGGTCTGCTACATGTAGTTTAGGGGAAATATGTCCCCTTTAAATACAAATACATTAAACTTTAGCTCAGAGACAGAGCTGAAATTTTGTAAATAATACCAATGAAATTCCCTTATTTCAGAGGTAACGAAGCTGTTTAAACCATGAAATAATCAAAGAGTTAATCTTGTTTCATTCTTACAAGAGTAAAACCCACTGGCAACCTTTAACTCTGTTAATTTTCAAACTTTCAAGTCCTTACTCAAACCACAAAGCCAGGAAACTAAAAGTAACCAAATGGGTTGTTTGGTAAAGACAGAAATGAACTATGCCTTTTGAAGTGTTTCCAGGGAAATGTGTTTGGAATATTTAAGTCCCAAGTGAGTTACAAAGGTTATTCATTCACAAGTGAGATAAATTCATAGCTGTCAAATTGTCTGGATTCTCTGTGTGATCACCAGGGCTTCAAATCATTTATTTTTTTTTTCTAGAAAAAGTTCAATATTTTCACAGCTTCAAATTTGATCGTACTTTATAATTTGGAAATAAAGAATTGCTTCTCTTCCTCACCTGCTCACTGAAGCAATAAAAGTCCATGAGTATATTAAAGTAGATTTTCCCTTCTATTATATTTTATTCTTCTAGTAAAGCCAAATGTTTCTAAACTGGATGTTTCTCCCAATTAACTACCCAGATATAATTAACGAAGTTTCTGGTTTTACCAAACAGATGGGGGGGATTCTATAGCAAATATAAAATTTACTATGTTTTATATTCAGCTATATTTTCTGGGATGACAGAAAATAAAATTAAATTGTTCAAAAGTCCCCTCACATAAGCTTTGCCTTTTATTTCTGCTCTTTTTAGAACTATCAGAGGTAGTTCAGAAAGAAAGGAAGAAGTTTATTTTAACCGCTTGGTAAAACTTTAGTCAGGAGTTAAGAGGAGAGTAAAAATCCTCAAGACAGACAACAACAGTAGGAAGAGGTAATTCTTCACAGAACACTACCCCGGGGACGCAAATGAGCTGTGGCTACTGGCTGGGTTAACTTTAGATTCATTTCAGCTCCAAACATAAATGAGAGATGACCTCAGGCAGTGGTGCCCAGGCCTGGCCAACTCTGCTCTGAGTGAAAAGCGAGGAAGGACTTCAGGATGCTCTGACCCAAGGTGGTAAAGTCACTTACGTATACACCTGGGGTGAAGCAACTCAAAGCAGGAGCTTGTAAGTAACTGCTCTGAGTCTAATGAGAAGACAGAATCATGATTACTCACAAGTTCCTCCTAAGGACCTACTAAGCAGAGAGCAAGGGTGGCCGGGATCCTTGCCTTTGAGCGACATGGGGGAGTCAGAGCATATATGTGAAAGGCTCAGCGGCAATGCATGACGCAAAGGGGAGCAAGGATCAATCATGGTTGGAGGAATTCAAAGCTGGAGCCGAGCCGGAGGGAAGGAGAGCACTGAGGTAAGTGGAGAAGGAGGGAGGGCATTGTTGGAAAAGGGAATGAGTACCCCTGTGCAGGTTGGGAAATGATGAACAGACCAGGCAAGCCTCAGCAGGGGGTCCATGGAGGAAGGAGCAATGGGAGAGAAGGTTGAGAGGTATAGAAGAGCTAAATGAAAGAGAAGTTAGGGTTTGTGCAAAGCCCCTGAAAGCTTTTGTAAGAAGGAGATTGCATGTGAAGTTGTATTTTTAGAACTATGATTCTGGTATTGATCTATAGGAAGGAGAAGGAAGAGTTTATATCAAGGGAGACACATTAGAAAGTCATAATAGGCATGAAATGGTCATGACTTAAAGTGCAGACATTCTATGAGAACACAGAAGAGACAAATAGCTGGAGTTTATCGAGTATTTACTATATGTCAGACACTGCTAAGTGCTGCAAGATGCATGAATGTGAAGGGGAGGACTGAAGACTGACAAAAGGGAACAGGTGAGGTCAAGCCTGGGACCACTTACAAACGGTGACATACACTGTATACAAGAAGAATATCTTCCACTGCGGGGGGAGCGGGGGGAGGCGGGGATTCGGGATTGGCAGTAGTGGGAATCTGCCAGGGAAGGGGGGCAAACCTCATCAACAAGGGTACCTGTATAACAAATATTTGTATACCTAACCCTGAATTGTATCCCACATCTTTAAAATAAAAAAAAAACCCTGTGTAACAAATATTTGTATACCTAACCCTGAATTGTATCCCACATCTTTAAAATAAAAAAAAATAAAAGGAAAAAAAAGAATATCTTCTTTGAAGAATGATGGAACATGTATCCAGATAAATCCAGCATTCAGTTAGAGATTCTGTTAAAAATTCAGGTCATATTAATTCAGGCCATATTTAATTTTCTGTCGTGTGTGTGTGTGTGTGTGTGTGTGTGTGTGTGTGTTTTACTGGACACAATCATATATGTAAAACATTTTACACAAGGTTTTTAAAAATCAAACACTATTTTTGACATATTTCCTAATATTAGCCAGTATTAGCTCAGATGTTCTTTAATTGTTTATAAATCAAATGATATATTAACAATCTAAGGAAAATGGCTTTTAAGGATCCTATTGCAAATTACTCTGTAAACTGAAAAAACTTTTTGCAATATGACTTTACTTATTCCAAGAAATTACATTTTTACAATAAAGAAAAAATAGCTATACAGTCTCATAAGTTCTATGCTCAAAAACACTGAATGAATCCGAGCCCCCCCAAAAATGGGGGGGAAATGAAGAAGAAACCATTATGGGCAGCTTGAGTCTAGTGATTTATTAGCACAAGGTAAGTAGAAATAGTATCTTCATCTGAGAGCAAGATCACATCTAAAAGGGGCTGCTTTTAATTTGTAGTTCAAGAATATCATAAATTTCAGAAAAACACAACTCACTTAAAACATTTTTAAGCCGGGCTCGGTGGCTCAGCCTGTAATCCCGCGCCTTTGGGAGGCTGAGGTGAGTGGATTGCCTGCGCCCGTGGGTTCGAGACCCGCCTGGGCAAGCGAGACCTCATCTCTACAATAAATCAAAAAAATTAGCCGGGAGTGGTAGCGTGCGCCTGTAGCTCCAGCTACTTGGAAAGCTGAGGCGGAAGGATCACCGGAGCCCAGCAGGTCGAGGCTGCGGTGGCCGGGAGCGGCCACTGCACTCCAGTCTGGGCGACAGAGTGAGACTCCAACTCAAAAAAAAAAAAAAAACATTTTCAAGGAAACTGAATGACAATTACTGGGAAAATTTTTAAAATATAATTATGAAAAATGATATAATTATGCACACAGGACTAGGAAGTACCCAGACTGGGCATACTGTAAGATACAGCAGACTTAAAGAGTGAAAATGGGCAGTCAATGACTTCTCACTAAAGGAATATAAGTAATGACATAAGTAAAACAGGTCATTCTAGAGAGAATATCAAAGAAAAAAAGAAAATCTTAGAAAAAATTATAAATCATTGCAACAGAAATTCAAAATAATCACCTTTTTCCAGCCTAATTGCATTTCTTATTATTCTAATGTGCCAAATGTCTGAAGTGTAACAAACATTTTGCAAGGCAGGAGGCTGGTTAAGCATCAGGTTTAGTAGTCAGACTTCCTGGTTAGGATCTCAACTCAGCTCAGGATCTCAACTCACTTATTAACTAGCCACACATCCTCTTGAACTTTCTTAACCCAGGTTTTTTCTCCACAAAAAATGCAGATAATGGCCAATGAAACCACAGTTTTGTTGCAAGAATTTTAAAAGACGATACATTTAAACATTTCATGCAGAATTGGACCCACAATAAGAATTCAATAACTATGAGTTATTATTATGTATAGAAGTCATTAATAAATATCTCTTGTTTTTCTATAAAATTACCTTTTAGGAACAAAATTTGTTCCTTCTTATTGAATTTTTGCTAGATTTAACACACACCAGACCTTCAGATGAGTGCCAGCATTAACAGCCATTCCACTGAGTCGTCCCAGCTGACCCTGGGTGGAGCAGGGATGAGCCATCTCTGCCAAGCCCTGACCAAGTTACGGATTTGTAAACAAAGTAAACGCTGCCACTAGTATTAAGTCACTAGATTTTGAAAAAGTGTGTTACACAGCAGCAACAATGGGAACACTGCCACAAAAATATCTTGTCTTTCCTTTGTGTGTTCAATTGTTAACTCTATCTCCTCACCCATAGATTTATTCAAGTTTCCCTTTTGAAAAAAAAAAAAACACCCTTCTTTAATTCTACATTCTCTTTTCATCGATAGTCCTAGAAGTCTGTTTTTGAATATTCCATTGAAACTTGGCCATTTGGGAAAAAAAAAAAACTAATTAGCCAAAAGCCAGTTTGTTGGAAACAAAATTCATGAATGTCTGATTTGCCCAATATGTCATTTGCCACAAAGTCATTCACACCAGTAGTCTGGTATAGACTGTAGATGGCTGGACTGCGGGGTGCCATGACCTTCAGGCATGCCCTGTCCTGTCCTCTCCTCTTTCTTTCCTTTACTGATTCTAAACTTGTTCTATGATGCCCCATCTTTCCAATTTCTTCTCCCCAGTTTCCTCTCTTGGTTCCATCATCTCTCTCTGCCCTTGAGTCTCTTCCTGTGGTCTCCTGAAGCCCATCCTGCCTCATGCCCATGTCTCAGAAACATCTTCTCCAGAACTGGCATCCTGGGCTGTGCTGTGTGCCCACTTTCCATCTCGCTTTTCTTGGAAAAGCCTTGTTTCCTCTATCCAAACTCCTAATGTGTGTGTATCCCAGCATCAGATGCAAACTGAACATTCTTATAAGGCTGCTAAAACTCAAAATGGAAATAAGCAAATTAACAAGCCATAATCCTCTGTAAATTTTAGAAATAGATTTAAGGAAAATAATTTTGGCAAACTGATAAAATCAGAAAATGTAGCACGTTAGTCATTTGGCAGGCTGTCCATTCAGTGAATTGGTGTAATGCTTGGAGTCTTTGTTCCTGTCCACCTCAGACCATGTCTATTCCTTGCTCCAGGGACTCAGTGACTTCCCTTTACGCAAAGGCAAAGTCTACACTCCTTGCTGGGCATGCGTAGTTCTGACTGGCCACTGTGTGTTGCTTCCACTTCTTTCCCATCATCCTCCCTTGAATCTTGTTAAAGCTCCAGGAACACCGAACTGATTAGTCTCTGGAAGCCTTGGATCTCTCGCTCCTACTGTTGCCTCTAGCCTTTGTACATGCCCTTGCTTCTGTCTGCAACATCCGCCCTGCTCTTGTTCACCTGGCAAATGTCTTCTAAGCTTTCAAGACCTCGACGCCCCAAGGTTGCCTTGCACATGGAGCTGGTTTGTCATTCATTACTGCGACTGACTTTGCATGGGCCTCCATCCCCCAGGGAGCATTTCATCAGAATCAAATTTCTCTGCTGGACTGCTAGACCTCAGAGGGCAAAAATCATAACTTTCATCTCAGTGTACTCGCTACCTAGCGTAGATATGGGCACATAGTAGGCTCTCAATAAATCTTTCTTGAAAGAATACCATTTACCTAGAAAGTATTACTCCAACCATCTGCTGTTTAAAAATAATTCCTTCACAGAACCAATTTAAATTACTCCCTCAGGCTATATAATAAAGAGACATATAAAGAACAAGTCTGCATTTTGTTTAAGACTTCTACTAAAATCACAGTTCACTTTTGTGGTTGAAAGTCCCTTGAATAAATATCTGTATTACTAATTTCTCTTGGTTTTAGTGGAAGGTAAAAGCTTGTGTCTCCTGACCCAAGGCACGCTTCCTTTATTAGATGTTTTATCAGATATTAGGACAATGGCCCCTGTCTGCTCCACTCCCCAGTTCTTGTCTTTATTTGCAGGGAGATCAGAGCTAAATTAATTTTCGTGTATATATTTTTCTACAAATCTCTGTTTCTTCTTAGCTGTGTGACCTTTCTGAGCCTTAATTTCCCCATGTATAAAATTGGGTATCAGCCGGACGTTGGTGGCTCATGCCTGTAATCCCAGATCTTTGGGAGGCGGAGACGAGAGGATTGCCCGAACCCAGGGGTTCAAGACCTGCCTGGGCAACTTGGCGAGACCACCTCTCTAAATCAAAAAATTAGCTGGGCATGGTGGTACACACCTGTAGTCTCAGCTACTTGGAAGCCTGAGGTGGAACAATTGCCTGAGCCCAACCAGCAGAGGCTGCAGTAACCATGAGCCTGCCATTGTACTCCAGTCTGCGTGACAGAGTTAGACTCTGACTCAAAAAAAAGAAAAGAAAAGAAAAGAAAGGGGGGGGCATCAAGTTGGTCAGAATTTTTGGAGGAAACAGGAAACTTTTTTTTTTTTTTTTTGAGTTGGAGTCTCACTCTGTCACCCAGACTGGAGTGCAGTGGCCGCTCCCGGCCACCGAAGCCTCGACTTGCTGGGCTCCAGCGATCCTTCCGCCTCAGCCTTCCAATAGCTGGAACTACAGGCACATGCTACCACACCCAGCTAATTTTTGAATTATTGTAGAGATGAGGGCTCATCAAGTTGCCCAGGCGGGTCTCGAACCCGCGGGCTCAGGCATTCCCCTCACCTCAGCCTCCCAAGGCGCAGGATTACAGGCTGAGCCACCGAGCCCGGCTTTGAAAACAGGAAACTTTGTAGGGAGAACTATTTTAGAAAATGCTACCTAAATATATTGACATCTTTATTGTTCTTCTTAAAGAAATATCTTAAAAATATGACTTGTGCATATTAACATTTCCAGTTCTTTCTGTTGCAGCCAGTAGACACAGTTAGGATTCAAATAGAGTAACCGTAATTACTTGCATTTCTTTTTTTTTTTTTTTTGAGTTGGAGTCTCGCTCTGTCGCCCAGACTGGAGTGCAGTGGCCGCTTCCGGCCACCACAGCCTCGACCCACTGGGCTCCGGGGATCCTTCCGCCTCAGCCTCCCGAGTAGCTGGAATTATAGGCACGCGCTACCATGCCCAGCTGATTTTTTTGATTTATTGTAGAGATGAGGTCTCGCCAAGTTGCCCAGGCGGGTCTCGAACCCTCGGGCTCAGGCAATCCACTCACCTCAGTCTCCCAAGGCGCGGGATTACAGGCTGAGCCACCGAGCCCAGCTGAATCTGTTGT